>NDXB01015027.1:89885-125617 GCA_002631895.1 Agapornis roseicollis | reverse complement strand
AAAGAAAAGAAAAGAAAAGAAAAGAAAAGAAAAGAAAAGAAAAGAAAAGAAAAGAAAAGAAAAGAAAAGAAAAAAGAAAAGCATCTACATGTCCCCAGGGGATTTAGCTAATTTTTATTTTTATGTCAATATTTTGTACTCAAAAAATGTATTCAAAAAAACAACTGAAAACATGTTGTCTTCCAAGTTCTATCAGAACTCGATCAAATTGCAATACACTGCTATTAGGAGCTAGTTGTTTTATTAGCTTTCTACTGCATATGAAATTTAAGCTGTAATGTGATAAGCTTGTGTTTAGCTTTGCTGGATCACTGCCACTGCTTTGTCTTTCATCTACACTCTACTGGTAATATGAAAAAAGTAATATGGTATTCTGGAATTAGAGAAATTTGCATTGTTACTTTTTCATATTCGTTGGAGAGAAAGATATTGAACTTTGGAGAAGGCTGTAGTTGTGGTGGGAACACTTATAATAGAGCAGCGCCTCCTACAGCTTCCTCATATGTGGGTGAAAATCCCATACAATTTTCCAGTAACTGATCCTGTAAGCTTCCCTGAGGTGTTTCACCTTCTCATGTGAGGATCACTGTGTGTATCCCATCTTGTGTTGGAGCTTCCCTAGTCACATTTCTTGCCAAATATGCTTTCACCTTCTTCAGTGCTGAAATGAAGTAATTTCTGCCACCTTCTCCTCCTCATGTATAAGTCTGTCTATGGCCATATGGAGAGAATGGCCCAAATTTTGCCTTTCATGCATATTTCTTATGGACTTAAACTACAGCAGATATTTAACTGACTTAAATCTACCACTCTAGATCCATAATCAAAGATTTGTAATGGTTAATATTGAGATAAATTCACCTATCACTCATGACAAGCTTTCCTTCTAGTTGTACTTCCATACTGTTTGTCTCTTTGACATTCTTTGATTGGACTGTAAGCATTTTTTCTAACATTTCTTTCATATTCCTGGACTTCTAATGAGACCTATTGCAAAATGCACTTGGAACCCCTTCGGTCTACCTGTAACAAGGGTAAATCTTCCACCTCTTCATTAAGTGGTAATGATGCACTTCTCTCTCTTATCTCTCTCCTAAATATTGCCTTTTACTGGGAAGGGTCATTGAGAAACTTAAAATCATGCATTTTTCTCCTAAAAATCCCCAAAGGGACTTAACTGAGTAAATTTACATCATCGCTTTCTGGGCAAATAATAGGTCAGATAATCTGTTAACCAATTCACTTCTTTCCATCCAATCACAAGTCACTGGCTCATCAACAAATACAGTAAGGTTTGATGGGAATTTGCAACATAAAAACTATTCTTCCCAATAACAGTTGATGTGTGTTCTTGTACCCTGGGATAAATGTGGGATAATGCACAGTAGATGCTTCCAAGCAATGTAACTAATCTAAGTTTGGGCTTCCTCTATGGTGATTTATTTGTACTCCTACATCTTAAGATGCCACTCCTACATCTTAAAGATGTTACTTTCTAGATGCAAACAGGGGAAAATATTGTGTGTTTCAGATACCAGAATTTTTTCTTCAACAGCAAATGCTATGAAGGATGAAGTTGATGCTACAGCATTTCTCCTTTAGACTTGTACATAGAATAGATCTGTCTGCCTGCGTGGATGAGTTTAGGAATACGTGGAAAAATGCACAACTTTTGTACTAGCAGTAGTCTGTTTCAAAATACCTAAAAGACTGGATACAGTTCAGCCTGCCTGCTCATTGCTGCTGAACAGAGGAATAACCCAGGCCTAGTGGCTGGATGATGGTCTCTTACTGCTTTCTCACTCAGAATTTCTCACGTCAGGATCATGTTTTACAGCTACATTTTAAAGGTTGTTTGGACATTTACAGTCACATACAAATACTCTCTATGCATAATGTCCCCAGGCACATCATTTATATTCATTCTAGTGGAAGTAAGGAGATTTTAGAACTCCCTATGCATCTGTTTACCCATACAACTGGTGAGAATATGCATTTCAAACAGCACTATGTTATTGGGCTAGGGGCACTGTCAATGCTCATACCTGTTATCTAATACTTTCCATGGCACATTAAAATTGCATACTCACTTCATATTCCATCTGCATTAAAATGTTTGGTTCTATACAAGATGTGTTTATATAATTCATATAAAATATGTTGAATGTTTTTTAAGGTTGCAAAGTCACAAGTATGAAATTAGGGGAAATCAGTTGTACTTATATAATTGCTGCTCTGTGTGGCTCCAGACAAATGTTACAGCTTCCTGTTGAAAATCTGCATATCCTACACAGGACAAATTAGGTCCTGGACATTATCCATCACTCATCACTCTGAACCTCAGAAACTAAGATGCAGTAACAGATGTATTATAATGTTAGTTTACAAAGAAAGAACCAAGATATTTGCAACACTGGGGAAAGTGAAGGTCTCTTGAAAGCTTATTTTTTTTTTTAATCTGGTATCACATTGGAATACCTTTGTTACAATTTTATTTTACATTACGGTGTATGCAGATACTCATTCTAAACAGGAGGCATAACCAAAAAAAGTGTGGTAGAAGCCTGTAAGATAAATTACTGTTGCTTCGGTATGTCCCCTAAATTTCCACATGCCATTGTATTTGTATATTGTATTGTATACATATATATACATATATATATTGTATATTGTATTGTATTGTATATTGTATTTAACCTTAACTCTGTATTTTCTGCATTTAGAAAGCCAGTTTGCAGATAATTGCATCATTTATGGGTGTTCTTTTTTTTCCTTCACTTTAGGTTAGTGATACTTGTTTGTACTCATACAACAGCAAAAAAAAAAAAAAGAAAATAGCTGCTTATGGCTTGCTTTTTGTTTAAGCACATATATGCTAGCTTTAACACTTGACCAATGTCAAGACAGAGTTAAAGTAGTCTGCAGATATGAGTAAATATAAAGCAAAATTATTTGCTGTGGGATCATGACATCTTTTCAATACTAGTAAAGAACTGCTGCCAGAACCTCCAGGCTGATTCTCAAGGGAGAGGTGTGGAGAAACTTCTGGCTCTTGATTGAGACTTCAGCTCAGTGAAAGTTAAACCATTGAAGCCCACAAAGAAACCATTGCCAAACCCACAAAAACTGGTCTTTTTTTCTGAATAGAGCCCATAGAAAGTAGTTTTTTATTTTGAGTTTGGAATGCAACAGTTATTTCATTTCAGCTGTGCTAGAAATTGGAGTTACATGTTATATTTTTTACCTGTTTGAAAAAAGGAAGATTCTAAATGACAAAAAACCTGTCACTCTCTCAACTTCATTGTATTGTCTGCAGCTTCTCACAAATGACAGAAAAACAATAAGTTAACTCCATTGCACCTGTATAATCCCACTTAAAATGGCATATGTCTTTGTACCTGCATAAGGTTCACAAGTGCACAAGTGGCTCAAAAAGAGAAGCTTAGCCAACTGAAGCATGATAGAAGCCTACAGCTTACCAAACTGAATGATGTCTAGCAATTAGAACAAATCTTTTTGCTGGGACCTTCTGAAGATAAATACTCAACCATCCAGCTCCCTTCCTGTTTTGTAATGTCTCCCTGTCTAATTTAATAAATGCTTTCTTGCTGTTTCTTGGCATCTTCCAGAACAAGGAATGTAAACTGAAAAGACCATAGAGACTAGCATTGGCCGAGGATTCCACAATGAATAATATCAGGAGACACAGAGAGGAGTCTGTCAGCCTATACCTCTTGCTACAGCCTCTATGAGATGTCATGGCTTAACCCCAGACAGCAACTAAGTACCACACAGCTGCTTGCTCACTCCCCCCACTCCAGTGGGATGGGGAGAAGAATCAGAAGAAAGTAAAACCCGCAGGTTGGAATAAGAACAGTTTAATAATTGAAATAAAGTTAATAACAATAATAATAACAACATCATTAAGAAAATATAATTACATTAACAATAATAATATAAGCAATAATATCACCAATAATAGGAAAAATAGAGGAATAAAACCCAAGAAACACAACTGATGCACAGTACAATTGCTTGCTACCTACTAGATGATACCCAGCCTGTCCAGGAATAGCTATCAGTGGCCAATACCCTCCTGTTTATATACTGAGCATGATGTTGTATGACATGGAATTTCCCTTTGGCTAGATTGGGTCAGCTGATCTGACTGTGCTCCCTCCCAGCTTTTTTGTGCACCTGGGCACTTGCAGAGATGGGAAACTGAAAGGTCCTTGATCAGGGTAAGCGCTACTCAGCAACAGCTAAAACATAAATCAACGTTACTGTCACACTAAATTCAAAACACAGGACTGTACCAGCTACCAGAAAGAAAATTAACTTTATCCCAGCCAAAACCTGGACACAAGGGAAAGTTGCACGGTGCCATGGGAATCAAGTTTTGTTATGCAATATTTAAGACACATTGAAGTTAGAAGAAAAATACATGCTCTAACAGGTTAGCTGCTAAGACTACTACAGCAGAGGAAAATATGTCAAAAGTAACAATCGGAAAGGAAATGTTGGGGGAAAAAATTACAGCATGACAACTATCACTGAAAAATTATTGGCAATATTTTATGACACCTTCAGTGAGGTAGGACATGCCAGGAAAGGACAGTAGCTGCTGGGTAAATATCGTTTATGCATTTTTAGTCCATAGCCTTCTATTATTGTCTAAAGTAATGAAACAGGATTTGAGCTGTGACAGTTGTTCTCCAAAATAAGCGCCTTAACCTTTGAAGTCTAAATTGTTTAAAGTTAAGATAATTCCCTTTTAAAAAAATAAATCTCAAAATATACATGAAATTCATCTCTCTTTGAAGTGGACTTTCCACAGTGTGCCTGAGATTTATTTTCTATTAATTCACAGAAGAGCCATTGCTGTAGATGCACATATGAAGGTGTATTGAAAACACTCATTAATTCTGCTTCTGGGTGGCCTTGGAAAACTATGACGTCTCTTCAGACTCTACTATTTTGGCTCCGTGTAGATTTGCCCTTTAGAAATAGATCACTGTTGTCTACATGTTCATACACTGTATCCTTGGAACCTTGAGCTGTCACAAAAGAGTATTGTATTCATAAAGATTCAACGTTAAATGGCATACATCTGCAGATTACAGAGCTATCTGTAGAAAAGTGAAAGATTTAAGGGAAAAACAGTACAGTGTAATGTGCAAAGAACAGCATGGTTTCTAGCCCTGCCAGTGGGGATTAAGTACTGAATGAGATCAGTTTGGTGTAGGTTTTCACCTATTTGTACAAGATGGCAAGGTTACTGTTATTTGCTATTAAATGAAAAGATTTATGAAGAAAGACTTGTGCATTGTTATTTATTCATATAATGTTTTCCTTCATGGCTTTTTCCAAAATTCTGCCTTTGCCCATTTCTTTTAAGGTCACTGTGGGGTTTTGTTTGACATTCAGAGAACATTTTGAGAGCACAGCCAGCTCTAGATGGAAGTGCTCTTTAGTAATCTTCAGGACTCATGAAGAGCATTCAAACACTACTCCTTAGCTTACGTGTTTCTTTCCATTAACATAATGCTGTCTGTTACTTTTCCTTTTGACTGTAAAATTCAGGTTAATGGAGGAATATCCTGTTGCTTCTTTGATAGCCTTGATCATGCAGTGGGAGATGAGCAGTACAACAGTTGAGCAGCCAACATGGATTGCCAGTCCTTTGGAAAATAGGTATTTGAATTTTCTGAGGCACCCTGAAATCACTCATATGACTGGAAAAAACATTTAGATAAATGTAACAAACTTATTTTAGTAATGTGATTTATTACAATGATAGTTGGGTTTAAAAATAAAAATAAATTAAGTCAAATAAAATTACAGGTCATAGCTATCAGTAGATCAGGGCCATGGAGGCATCCACAGGTCTTTCTGCTCCTGTCCAGTACCCTGCTGGCAGCCCAGGACCCCATTTCAGGCCCCTGGGCAGTCAGCCCCTGCCCCAGTGATGCTGCAGCAGGCTCCAGCTCCCCACAGCCCTGTACTGCCCAGCCATGGGTCCCACTGAGCTAGGCTCACCCACAAAGCCCATCCTCACCTGTCCTCAGGCAGCTGCTGGATGTGTGGGGCTGGGGTTGACTCTGCTGCACTGCATAGGGCAGCCAGACAAAGCCCCTTCACCAGGGCCCTGTGCATCCACCTTTGTTTGGATGGTCCCTACGGCTCTTGGTGCCTGACCCCAAGGAGCCACTGACCCTCATGGACATCCTGACACAGTCAGTTCAAACCCAGGAGACCCACTGTGTAACATCCATGCTATGACGTGTCAGGATGCTCACACAGCCATTTTAGCTTCAGACCAGTCCTTGTGTTGGCAAGATCCTATGATCTTGCTCTCAGGACAACCTTGTACTTAGGTGCATCTTTTCCCCGGAGGAGTCTATTCAGTTTCAAATGTTCATACAGTTAGCTTGTCATTCGCAAGTTCAACTCTTAGCCAAGCTCTCCATTTTTAACGTTTATTTCCCAGGTGACTACATTGCTTCAGCTTTGGAGATAATAGTGTCCCACCTGGGACACCAGAGTGGGACATGTTCTGGCCAGGAAGCAAAAAGACTTTCAAGCAATTGGGTTGCTATTTACCTTGGCTGTAAAAAAGACATGTTGTTTTTATATAAAATAAGAACTTGCAGGTAGCTGGGCTGGGATGTGAACATACCAAAAGCCACATGTTGTACAACCTGTAATTTGACACCTGTAATTTGGCAACGGTGGCCTGCATAAGCATGTAAAAAAGCAAGCCAAGATCCATTACCAGCCTCTAATAAGGACAAGGAATGACAGTAGCTCAGCACTCTTTACTGTTCTGTTAGATAACAGTAACTCACCCTTAACCACAGTGGTTTTGGAGGACAGAATGACAGAAGACATAGGCATTTCTACTGAACTTTCCATAACTGTGACTATTGGATTGAATCATAGGTCTTTTTTTAACTTGTCCATGTTACTGTATGAATTCTTCTCTTACATTTAGCAGCCTCCACAATGAACCTGTGAATCAAAAGTTGAGCTATTGCACTTCCTGCATTTCATTTTTATCCCTTCTGTTTGATTAAATGGTCAGAGGTTAGTTTTGGCATCATAAATACTAAGGACCTCCACACAGCTGAAGACCAGTGTTTGGTTGGTCAGTACTTAAAAATTAGTTTTGTTTTCCCATGTGTCATCCATTCACTGGTGTCTCTTTGCACAGCTACGCAAGGGGGTGATGGTAATCCCTTGTGCAGACACATAAATAGCTACACCAAGAACATAGATGACAATAGGACCTACTGATTTTCAGTTCTTTGATGCCTTAAGTGCTTTCCTGGTCATTTGTCTTTTTTGTATGTTAATGTTTTCATTCAACACTCCTAATTCTGAGCTTGATTTTAAGAAATTATTTCCCATGTGGCTCATTTTATTGAAGTATGCACACTCTATAGTCTCACATTGTTTTTTCTGATGTTGTGAAAAAGCTATTAATCAATTTTTGATGAAATGATGATTTTTGATCAATTAACCTACTGATCAATTTTTGATGAAATATTGTGACTTTATAAATTTCATTATATATTATGGTTTCCTGAGAAAACAATGTCCTAAGTCATCTCTTCCGATCCTACTGTATCCCTGTGAGATAGGAATGGATGCAGTTCAAGTTGACAGAATAAATCTGTTGTTTACCTGTTGTCGGTTTAGGTGTTCATTTTACATCCAATTTGACCTGCACACTGGCCTCTAAGATTTCTTTCTGAAATCTCTTAATGAGAAATAATTAAATAAACATGATATTACAAACCAAACCCCATGAAACTTAAAATGAGTTACATTTCCCAAGCTGTTGTAATTTCCACCAAAATGAGGACTCCAGCAGCATGTAAGAATGTACAACATGAGGTTACCTCATCTGTGTCTTTGTAAGCTAGAAGCAGAGATAAGAGACAACACATCAAGAAAATATCCAAACCTTCCCCCAAAAAAAGACTAACCAAAGCATTACAGCCTCCCAGATCACACTATTAGATATAAGCAAAATGAATTTTAAAATTCTGCTTTAAAGTCACTTCAGGAATTAATAGTTTCAAAAAATTCTGAGTAGCTTCATGCTTCATTACTTTCTAAACAGGTGTTTTATGCTGTGGGAGTTTTGACAGAACCCTGTGGGTGCAATGTAATGCAATGGCTAGAAGTTGACTTTAGTACCTAGTGATAACTCAGAAATAGGCTTTTAAGCTTTGGCTTGTTTCTATTTCTGCTTGATTACACAAAACCCCTGTCAGGTTATTATGCATGTGCTCTGGAAAAAGTTAGCGATCTATAACAGACTCTGACCTGTTACAGACTGAAACTGAAATAGCATTTAAGGAAGAAAATTTAAAATTGGGTGCTAAACAAGGAGCTAGCTTATAGAATGATTTGTTTTATATAAGTGGGTGTTGGAGCACTTCAGAATGCTCTTCTATTAGAATAACTGTCTTGAAAAATGGTCACTACCTTTTGTCTAACACTGAGTAGGGGACTTTACTGCAACAATAACTGTAGAACAATTCTTCATCTAGTATTCTCTTTCAAATTATACCTTTTGTCTAAAATCTTATGTTGCTCCCACTGCTTAGCTTTCTCATACTGATTATACAAACAGTACACTTCTGCCTGTGGATGAGAGATAGATTAAGAGCAGGTTTGCAGTGGGGTTAAAGATGTATGAGAAGAACACAGAAATGTATCATATGGGTACCATTTACAAGGATCTAGGTGCTGGGGCAGTGTAGCTGTCTGAGTCAACTCCATAAAACACTTGTTTTTTCCCACTCTATGTTTCAGTGAACACCATAAGCAAAGGAGGAAAAGTCTCTCTCTTCATATCTATATCTGCCTTTTCCTGGAATGCACTAGTAGCCTAGCATGTGTACCACCAACTGCAAGCACACATGGCAGAGATTTGGTTGTTGTTCTTTTGACAACAGTGTCAAAGCAGTGTCCAGCAGTTACAGCTTCCCACATTTTCAGTGTACTCCATTCTGCAAAGCATTTATTCTCCTGGGGATTTGGCATATCAAGTCATTCTTTACATAAATTAACTTATACCTAAATGATGACACATGTATGACTCAGCAATGCTATGAATACATGTTTAAAAACATGCACTTTACATGTACTGAACTTTACATGTACATGTAGCAAACATGTACAACTCAGTACTGAATCTCATTCAGCATTTATGAAAGATTCCAATCAATTGCAAAGTTTCCATCATTAATATTGCTATAGTAATGTGAATGCTGCAGCATTTTTTTAAACTCCACTTGGCTTTTTATTTTTCTGTGTTATGAAACCTAGGCCATCATTACGGACACTCCACTAATTATGTGAGCAATGTTGCTGTCAGTTATTGAGTCAAATGCTTTGCCACTATGTCATATCATAGAACCATAGAATAGTTAGGGTTGGAAGGGACCTTAAGATCATCTAGTTCCAAACCCCCTGCCATAAGCAGGGACACCTATGACATGGACAGGTCAAGAAATGGTATGGTTGTAGAATAAATTGAAAAGCGATTAAACTATTCTGTTCTACACTGTCACCCATTGTCTTCTGAATGGCTCAATGGTAGCAGGGAATTGTAGTTTCTTATTTTGGTAATATAGTAACTGCTGAAGGGAAATTTATAGAAAGTTTTTGTGTTATTGAGCAATTTTTTATCCGAACACTAGTACAAAATTCAGGCATTTCAGAAAGGTGGTGGTATCCTGGGCTGCATCAAAAGAAGCATGACCAGCAGGTTGAGGAATGTGATTCTGTCGCTCCATTGGGCTCTCGTGAGACCCCCACCTGGAGTATTGTGCTCTGGGGCCCCCAACATGAGAACATGGACCTGTTGAAGCAAGTCCAGAGGAAGGCCATAAAGAGAATGAGAGGGCTGGAGAACCTCTCCTGTGAACACAGGCTGAGAAAGTTGGCCTTGTTCAACCTGGGGAAGGTACAGCTTCCAGTACCTAAAGGGGGCCTACAGGAAAGGGCTTTTTACAAGGGCATGTAGTGACAGGGCAAGGGGGAATGGCTTTAAACTGAAAGAGGCTAGATTTAGATTAGATATTAGAAAGAAATTCCTCACTATGAGGGTGGTGAAGCACTGGTGCAGATTGCCCAGAGAAGCTGTAATAGCCGCACCCCTGGAAATGTTGAAGGCCAGGTTGGATGGGTCTTAGAGCAACCTGATCTAGTGGAAGGTGTCCCTGCTCATGGCAGAGGAGTTGGAACTGGATGAGTTTTAATGTCCCTTTCAGCCCAAATCATTCTATGATCCTATGATGATTCCATGAACTTCACTAGCGTTGTTTTTAGAGGATTGTGTCACAGATCTCTACTACCATAAGCCACACACAATAACACTTCAAGAGCATAGTCTGTTCATTTGTGTTCCTGAAAACAACTGTTTATAAGCTACAGAGTTTAAGTTTAATGAGGGATTTTGGTGATAGATTCCACATGTATACATAGCAGTTCCAAACCACTGCCTTTGAAATACATGTGGTTAAATTACTTGTTGTGGATAAAGTATCTAAAGAACAGAGCCTTTATTACTTTTTATTCACAAAATGCTCTTGAACTTAAGTTCACTTTTAAGAATGGCTTCATTATTTGTATATCCTGAAGTTTATATGAACAATTATAGTTCCAACTTTCTTCCTATGAGGGTCAATCCTAGTTGTTTTCCATGACTTATTTCTGGCAAGTGATTTATGTTTGCTGTTGTGATGTATGCTTCATTACATCACTTATATTGTGCAGAAGCAAGCTTTATTTAAATTAGGAATGCTCAAAAAGGCAAACAAGAGCCTTTAACCTCAGTGGCAGATAAAGGTCAAGAAATTGAGAGTTTACCATCTTTTTACTCTCAGCTATCCTGTTATGGCAGCCTAATGATGTACATCTATGTTGAAATGTCTTGAGCACTTTAAATTGAGCAAAGCTACAAACTTTGCATTGAAATTCTCAAGTCTGCCTTTCTCTAGCACCTCTGGAACCTGTAACCTAAGCTGTTGTGGAAGTGGCTTTCCAGGGCATGTTCTAGTCAATGTTACTTACAGAAGAAGCAGGGATAGGGAATTTGAGTTACTGTGGCAAAACTACTGGTGGGGAGGATCACATGCTGCATGGAAGAGGATATCCAGAAAGGATACTTGCCTGGAGAATTCCTGTAGCTCTTTGTGGGTGGTCACTGGGAGACATTCTTCCCATCCCTTTCTCTATTCTTCTGGTTTAATTTTTCTCTAAAGTTAATATTCAGTGTTAGAGTTGATGTATGCGATCAGCTACAGACCCTAGCAGTACAGATTAGTGCATGTAAGCTTGTCCATATGTGCATTTTTCATCCCTTTTCTGACTGAATCCCTGAAAAGCGGTCATGTGATCCTGATTTCCATTGTGTGCCCTACACTGAATACGAAACAATGAATCTAAGGGCTTTTGGAAACAATGGAAACTTTGGAACTGAACTCTAGGAAGGAAGGAAATCACTCATCATATATGTGAAGGGGGAAATAGTGCTGTGTCTAGAGTTCAAGTCAAGTGAAGGTTTCTTGTTTCATCTCTGGTTCTAAACAATCAAACTTACATACATAAGAAGAAATCATCATGAAGCTCCTTATGCCCAGATCATCTCAAAGCAAATTACTTGTTTGGAGTACCATTGAAAGCATCTAGTTTAAAAATTTTGGTTGAAGTATATAGTTTGCAGTGAACGTTAACACTCATTGGTAAATGTGTTTCTCCAGTAAATGTT
Organism: Agapornis roseicollis; assembly: GCA_002631895.1. Lineage (NCBI taxonomy): Eukaryota > Metazoa > Chordata > Aves > Psittaciformes > Psittacidae > Agapornis > Agapornis roseicollis. The sequence continues at coordinate 113,829 of NDXB01015027.1, read as the reverse complement.
CTGAATCAAGGAGATTCAAGTGGTTGGGAAAAGGACCAATAAGTGAACACTCCTTTTAGAGCTCTGTTGTTCAGTGACTGCATTCATGGATCAAAACGGTAAGAGTCAGGGCAAGTCTAGGCCCCTTACAAACCCACCTCCACATTTAGCAGAAATATCTGATGTCTAGATACAGGTTTACCATAATGATTTTAGCAAAGGTGACAGGTTTTTATAAAATAAACAGTGTAAGCACATTTGAAAACATGCTGCAAATAAAATTGCAGTAGTTCTGAAATAAAGGCATGCAGGTCTGCTTAGCTGCACTTAAACCTCAGCTTGAATCTACACTTTGCTGGATATTGGAAAGTGGTGGAAGAAATTCTGTATAGACAGCTACCTGAACACCATCTTGTTGTCCAGTTGCTAGAACAAATAACCATGATTTTTTTAAAAGCCCTTGGAAAAGTTATCATATGGAGTTAAGGCCAAGTAGATATATGTGTATATATGTACACATAGCAAGCATTCATCAGTTTGATAGGTCACTTTAGTCCATACATTTCTTTACCCAGTCTTGAATTAATTCTTCTGTTATAAATTGTAACCAGCTTGTGACCGGATACCGCATCCCTTTTTTCATTAGCAAGCTCCATGTGATACTTACTTTCTTGTGGAAAAAAATTTTGTGGTCATGAATTCAAGTATTACTTAAAGCTATCCCCAACACTTTCACTGAGGAGCTCTATTAATGATTTTAACTTTAACCATTCTTGGTTTGCTCTTTTATTTCCAGAGTCCAAGATCAGTTTTTTGTTGAATCAGTTCTCTTTGCATTCTTTTTAGCTCTTTACTTATTCTCCCAAACTTTCTTGAGTGGGCTACATTTTGGGGCAGGTCAAGAGCGCTTCCATTTATGTTTTCCCTTTCTTGATGATGGTTCCAGGGAATGGATTCTGCACCTCCTCTCAAAGGAAAACCAAATATTCCTCAAAGTCCTCAAGATCTTCTCATGGGTGTAACTGGAATACCAACAATAAAACAGCTGAGGTATGGTGAGCGGGACAGATTTGCGCTTCCTGACAACAGCTATAGGACAAAATTTTCCCTCTTTTCTTTATAGCATGTCCTTTTTGGTTTTCTATCTTTTCAGATGGCTCCATTTTCTGTTCCTTTGTTCCATGGTACTCTTTGATTTCTTTCAATGTTCTGTTCTAAACTTTTGTGCCACCTAAATAAGTCTTGCCTCTTTCCTTCTGAAGCAAGTGGCAAGGGCTGTTCTTTCTGGCAAGAAAAAAATGCTTAAAAGCATATATGAGCTGGAAATATCACATTTTTCTTTTCTTTGTGTGGCTTGGAGAAAATGATTGCCAAATTGTTTCATCACAATCTGTAAAGCTGCTTTTCAGTGGACAACTGACAGTGGAAACATGCAATTTTCCTTAAATAGGGGGTTATATTGTCAGGCAATAAGGAAAGGAGAAATATGATTCCACTGCATTCACCACCTTTCAAACGGCTCTTCAAGGTGTAGACTGGAGCCTTCCCAAATCCTTCAGCTTTGATATGCAAGTGCTTTCATTCTAAACCACAAAGGTGGGTGCACAGTAGAATCTCTGGAAGGCTCTGTAACTTTTATATATTTTTATTTCTCACTAATATTTTTAGATTTCTGGCTCCACACCTGACAATTATTTAAGTGGTCTAGGCCAGTCTGCTAGGGATGTCTCAGCCTTCAAAGCAGATATAACAAGATCCAGTTTATTGAAACTAAGTCTGCAGAAGTTTTACCCAAAAGAGTGTTTGCTCCTTATTTCACTCCATCCCTCCTCTTATCTTTTCTTTCTGGTTTTGACATTAACTTCCTTGTCTGTTTTAACAAGTATGATTTCCCCCAGCTCTTTAGTTTAGAGTTCCAGTAGGAACTTCTTCAAAAGGTGATTTCTCTCGGTAAATTGTCAGAGCAAGACAGCTTCAGAAGTAAACTGTGTCTGCTGAACCATCAGACCAAGTAATCTTACTGTAGAGTGTATTATGGATCTTCTCTCAACTTAGGACTTCTCAACCATGAATACTGTTGTATTTATTTTAGTGTATAACAACAAGCATCCTAGAACTGAATAATTCACAAAATGGTTAGGCTGAAATTTTGTTATTTTCAAATAAAGAGAGTAAGGTCATAGTAGTCAATAAGCTATGTACGGGGGGGATCTCTACAATATCTAGGTAGTGATAAGGAGACAATGAAAAAAACCTAAACAAACAAAACCCAACAATCCACCCCTACCCTCCCCCCACCTGCCCCAAACAGAAAAAGAAAAAAGAATGTCACAAAGAAGCAGTTGGGAAGAATATAATTGAAAGTGACTGAGTGATCTGGGGATTTGCAGCATTTCAACTGAAAAAAGCATGTTTTTTTCAGTGTAACTTTGTATATGGCTTGTTTGCAACATGTCAGATGATCTTAAGGTCCTTTCCAACCCTAAGTACTCTATGATTCTATGACAGTTATTCTTCCTTCTTGCCTTTGATGCTAGTAATGGTTAGAGTGGCATTAATGCATGTGCATGAGTAGCAGTTTAAAATAACACATCAATTATACAATTGTGTTTCTCTGTTTTGATGTAATATAAATGTTCAATATAAAAGAAGCATTAGGAGGTCTGTATGTTTAGCTATATAAAAATACAAATTTTTGTTTACATTCCAAATTTTCCAGTGCTGGAGAATAGATAACAGTAGCCTTTCTATAGATAGGTAGTTCTGCCATGTTACAGAACCTTTCCTATTTGTAAAAGTTGTGGAGAGAGAGAGTGAATCAGAGAACTAAACTCATGGCAGTCAAGTGAAGTTCCTAACGACTGGAAAAAAGGAAATATAACCCCCATTTTCAAGAAGGGGAAAATGGATGACCTGGGGAATTACAGACCAGTCAGTCTCACCTCCATGCCTGGCAAAATCTTGGAGCAGATTCTCCTGGAAGGCATGCTAAGGCACATGAAAAACGATAAGGTGCTTGGTGACAGCCAGCATGGCTTCACTAGGGGGAAATCCTACAGTACAGAGCCTTCAGCAACACAGTCTAGTGTGGGGTGTCCCTGCCCATGGCAGGGGGGTTGGAACTAGATGATCTTAAGGTCCTTTCCAACCCTAATGATTCTATGATTCTAATATGCTTACTTTTATAACCTGAAGTATAAACAGGTGCTTGAAACTACAGAAACTACAGAAACTCAGTATCGGAGAAAGTAGTTTCAGCATCTGATTGCAGATAGTTGTATTCATACGGAGTTGAGGAAAGAAAAAAAAAGATGGCGTGAACTGGAAAGACAATTTTGGCGAACAAGGAATCTGTAGCAGCTTTTGAAAAATTTTTGGAAGGAATACCTTAATTGAGGCTCTAAGTGACCAGAAGTTTAGGCAAATAAATATTCTGCATGCAGCAGATGCCAAAAGGCCATGGTAGGTACTGCTGGGTGTTGAGCAGATCTGTAAAATCAAGGAGCCTTTGCTATAAACTAAAAAGCCTAATTTGAAGTATTCATTTTAGAAAACTGCATTAAAATACATGAAATAAAATAAAACTCCTCTATATTATAATGAATGTAATAAAATGAAACCCTTCATTCTTCTTCTAAATTTTCATGCAATTAAGCTATTACAGTGTTAGCAATAAAGTATGTGTTGTATCAAAACCAGGTAAGAAATTGCAGAGCTGCATTCTAGAGCAAGAAATGATTGATATTGCCCTTTCATAAAAAGCAAAACCAAACCAAACCAAAAAAACACCAAAACCCACAAAAAACCAACCCCAAACCAAAAAGCAAACAATCCACAGTTTTCTTTCATGCAGTGCTGACAAACTTTGTTGACCATCTGGTAAACTGAATAACCAGCTCTGGAATCTCTGATTAATTTACTGAACTTAATTGTATTTTAATTTTTCACTTAATTTGCTTTGGTTTGGTTTTCTTTTTAACTTCCAGCTGTATCTGAGATTCCTTGTGCTGTTGAGACCTGAGGCCTTTGTTTGCTCACGAGAAACCTTTTAAGCAGTGCTTGCAGAGCAGGAGTGGAGAGCTTCTGCAGATAAAGGAATGCTGTTACACTGCGTGACTTCCTTGATGCAAAATTTCTCACTGGACCAAAATACCGGTTCATGTGTTGTCCCACCTCTCCACAATCCATGTTCTGCAATATTTAGAAGATTTGGGATTATTATGAAACACTATCTCTGTTCCTTCTGAAAGCAGAGCAGTGCATGAAAGCTTCCAAACATTCCTTTAGAGAAAACCCAAAAGAAAAATGGTGTGAAAACAAAGCAAGGGGTAAAACATAGCAGAAAACATTTTCTTGGTGAGAGTGGATGTGATGCTAGAAGGCTTATCTTGCTGTGATGGATAGGAGTTGTTTCATTCATTTACCCTCCTTGAAGGGGCTGCACCTAGCAGTGAGGAGGAAAGATGCCTTTTCCCTCATTCTGGTGGTGATTGTGGGGATTCAGATGGGAGCTACTGAAAGTGAGAAGACGGCCCTCCCTGGGGACAAACCAATGCAAGCCGTACTGGTGGTGAAGGCTGGGTGTGCAGGACTGGGATGAGGAGTGCAGGGGTGGCTGGAGGCCAGCAGCACGAGCAGGCACTGTGCCGGTCCTCAGAGGAGCAGTGGGCAGACGCACAGGCTTGCCTCAGCTGTAAGAGAAGGAGACTGACTTTATCTAGGGACACAGAGGGAATGTGTGTAATTATTGCATCCCAGGAAGCTGCTAAACATTCCTGAGCTGAGAGAAGACAGGGGGAAAGGATCCTCCCCCTCCCCCCACGATGGCACAGTAGGAAAGGGGACAGGGAGAGATTTATTTCCTTTATTTTGTCATTCTTAGCAGATTGACATTTTTGCTATTCAAAAAGTGACTTTATTTCAGTATGTAGTCAAATAAAATCAGTAAATTTTAGAGTTTAAGAATCCCCTTGGTGTGCTTGTTTTGAGGAAAAGGTGTATCTAGAACCACCTCAAAACTTTGGCTGACACGAGGTCAAAAAGAGAAATGATGTTCCCGTTATTACAGAGATGTAATGTGTGGAAACCCTGCTGCCCAGCTTCTCTTGAGACTGGTGCTGCTTAGAATTTTTTGAGAATACCTTACAAAAAAAAAGGATCATTTCCTTTAAGTGGTTCTTGTTCTATCAGGTTATACTAAAAAAGCCTGCCAACACCTTTGAGAACCCTTTTAAAACACCTTTTTAACCCACTGCAGGAGCAGCTGCATCACCAGAAAGAGCAGCCTCAGCCTCTTCTTAAAAACAAAAGTGGTAAAGATTCCACAGTCTTTCACATCAGTTTGCTCCAGGGCTTCACAGTTGTTCCTGTTAGGAAGTTTTTCTGATTTTGGACTGAAATCACCCTTGCTGTGAGTTTTGCTTGCAGCCCTTTATCTTATCCTTACTGAACATGCAGAACCGTATATCAACTCTCTCTTCGTAGCTGTTCTATATCTATTTGACTCACCATCATGCTTCCTTTAGTTGTTTCTACTCTGAGGAATGTAACTCAAATTTCTTCAATATTTCTGTATGTTTAAAACCTGCTGATCATTTTTGCTGCTGTTATGGGGGCTCTCTAGTCAATCCACAACCTTCTTTAATTAGGTGAATGTGTTTACTTCTACTGCAGCCCTGCCAGCAGTGTACAAAGCAGCAGAGCCAATGCTTATGGTTTATAGACATTACTTTTCTTTTCACAGCTCAGTAACAGAATTTCCCTTTGGCACAATAGGAAAAGACCATTAACTTACATTCACTTAATGATCTGTGATAAATATGATATAGATTTATCTCCATAGATAGATACACAGTAGGCATTATATACATGATAAGCTCCTGTTCTGCTACTCAGCTGCTTTGTAGTTCCATCCTATATTTGTGCAGTTGATTATCCCTACACAGAAGAAGAGTTTGGAAAATAATTCAATAAAAATAAGAAATGTGGGTTTTTGTTTTGTTTGGTTTTTTTTTTTGTTTTCTGTTTTTTGTTTTGTNATCCTATATTTGTGCAGTTGATTATCCCTACACAGAAGAAGATTTTGGAAAATAATTCAATAAAAATAAGAAATGTGGGTTTTTGTTTTGTTTGGTTTTTTTTTTTTGTTTTCTGTTTTTTGTTTTGTTTTGTTTTGGTTTTGGTTTTGTTTGTTTTTTTGTTTTTTCCCCAGGCAGCACAACTCTTGGCAACATCCTGCAGTGTATGCCTGAACTTTATTCTTAGTGGGAACATAACTGGCACAGAACAAGCTCTATTAAGTGTGCAGTTGCATATTGACCTCTACTTGCTAATCATTGTGTCCTTAGGATCTTAATAATGGTCTTCTCTTAAGGAAGAGTGGGAGTTGTTTGCCCCTTGCTCCCTCATAAATGCTATTGCAATATCAGATTGCCAAGGGGTTTTCCTCATGTTGGAGAGCTAATTAGACTCAAGTATTTTAGTGAAGCTACAAGTTTACTAAAGAACATATATGCAAATATATGGTGGGAAATAGGGAATGGTAACAGTCTGGAGCTGCTTCCTCAGCACTGTAACTGACAGACTCAATAGGCACATCTGGTAAGTAACTTCATGGCAGAGTCTGCATACGCACGCTGTAAAATTGTAACTGTGGTCTGTAGAGGATAAGGGCTCCTTAGATCTGACATTATATTTACCAGGCTCATGCTTTTCTATCAGGAGAGGCCCTTCACCTTCTACTGTAAACAGAAAGAAATCACAGGCTCTCTCATGCAGGGCTGTTGGCAGATCACCATGAACTTGTTTCAGCCAGAGCACACTTTGGCGTCATGGTCAGTGAAAGTCTCTGAGCTTCAAAGGTAAGTCCTGTGCTCAAAGAGAGACATTGCAATGACCCAGGACTCCTGGCAGATTTGGTTTCACTTACTGGAAGATTCTCAAAAAATTCAAAGGCCCTTCAGCTCCCTTCAAACTTCAGCATAGAGCAAGAGACCTCCTAGACAAAGCGCAAAGTGTAGCACTAGCAGTCCAGTGAGAGGCTGCATCTTGATTTCACTAGAGCAGATGTTATCTGCAAGCAATTAACATACTTGTCATCACCAGCGAAATAGATACAGAATTCTTCAAGCGTTATTTTTTTTTTAATCCATCCTAAAGAAAAGTGTTTGTGCACAAAGCAAGATTTCCACATTAGTATTAAAATAACATTCAGTGAGGCAAGCAGCATGTGTCACTTATTCAGCTCCTTCCAGTTCCCTTTTTTTTCCAGAGACCAATGCTGTAACACTTAGACCAGATCTAGAGAATACATTTAATCACAGACATGTATCTTTTAACAGCAAAACACTTGATGGCTGCCTTTTTTCCTTCACTGCTGTTGTTTTCAAATGCTACTATTTGTTACTCATAGAGCTGCAGCAGGTATACATTCCACTCTCATTTGTGGTAGTTTGACCCTGGCTGGACTCCAGGTGCACACCGAAGCCAGTCTGCCACTGCCTTCCTCATCTGGAGATGGAAGAGAGAATATAACAAAAGCTTCATGGACTGAGATAAGGACAGGGAGAGATCACACACCAGTTACTGAAATGGGCAAAGCAGACTCAATCAGGGAAAATTTAATTTAATTACTTACCAATCAAACCAGAGTAAGATAATGAGAAATAAAACCAAACATTAAAACACCTTCCTCCCAGCACTCCCTTCTTCCCAGACTCAACTTCAGTCCCAGATTCTCTACCATTCCTCTACCACTATCAGCAGAAGTGGAAAGGGAACAACACAAGTTGTGCCACTTCTCAGGGGGAGGACTCCTCATACTCTTCCCCTGCTCCAGTGCAGGGTCCCTCCCACTGGAGACAGCCCTCCAATGTGAGTCCTTGCCACAGGCTGCAGTTTTTCATGCACTGCACAGGTGTGGATCCCTTCCCTGAGTTGCAGCACCTCAGGAACAGATTTCTCTAGCTTGGGCTCCTCTCTCCAAGGGGCCACAGGTCCTGCCAGGATCCTGCTCCAGTGTGGGCTTCCTATGGGGTCACAGTCTCCTTTGGACGCCTGTGGAGGACCCCACGCCTGTTCTGATGTGGGGTCCTCCATGGGTTGGAGGTGGAGATCCACTACACTATAGATCCTTCATGGGCTGCAGGGTCACAGCTTGTGACACCATGGGCTGCACCATGGGCTGCAGGGGAATCTCTGCTCCCAAGCCTGGAGCAGCTCCTCTCCTTCTTCTGCACTGACCTTTGGATCTGAAGATCTGTTTCTATTATATACTCTCACTCCTCTCTCCAGCTGCAGTTGTGCAGGGTTTTTTTCCCCTTTTTTCTTAAATACATTATTCCAGAGGCACTGTCACCATCACTGATGGCTCAGCTTTGGCCAGCAGTGAGTTCACCTTAGAGCAGGCTGGCATTGGCTCTATTAGACACAGGGTAAGCTTCTAATAATTTCTCACAGAAGCCACCCCTGTAGCCTCCCTGCTACCAAAATCTTGCCATGCAAACCCAATGCAATGAGTTGCACCACAAGATCATGTCAGAGAACTACAAAGAGCTGCTTTTTGCTAACAGGGATATACAAGGAACCCAGGAACATAGTCATATATCATCAGTGCATTCTGATTTTTAAAGTTCTCTGAGTATGTGTTGTAGTGGTCACATCCACCTGTTAAAATATTTGTTTAATGACTGTATACTAACCTGTTTTTCAAAGAATCTTAAAATTAGCTAACATGGAAGATGAGATGTCTCCTCAAGTCCTCTGTATTAGTTCATATTTGTCCTTCTGACTAGGGTTTGTAGAGACTTGTTCCACTAGAAGTGCTTCTCCTTTCAGTAATCTAGACCTTCATTTGTGGGATAGGGAAAATAAAAACTTATTTGAAAGATTTTCAGGATCATTGAGTTAGTTAGAAGTTTGAGTAATAAAACATTTTAAAATGAAAATGCTATTTTCAGTCATCATTTTCTAAACCCTGGCAGTGTAATGAGATGACTCCCTTTGCACTGCTCCCTCTCACTAAGTTCATTTGAGCTGCTTCTGTCTTAAAGAAGTGAAATGCCTGTGTCGTTATGGTGCTGGAAGAGGGGGAAAGTGGTCTCAGTTCTTCGAACTGCCATGGAATTCTTGTTTGATCTTGATCAAGTAATTTGATCCTTAGAAAACAGTTTATCTATAACAGAAGCCTGATAGTAATTTTTCTCATCTCACTAAGGTCTGAAGAGGAAAATACTGCCTGTTATTCCATGTTTCTGGTATGCCAGAGACAATGGGACAGCTCTTGACTGGTGCTTTTATGTGCAACACAAATAATAATAATTTATGCAGAAAGGTAGGAAACTTGAAGTCCTTCCATATTCCTTATGAAGGATTATTTACCATCTCAGCTCCTCAGCTTGGTGTGTTTCTGAATTAAACAGTGTTACCTCATTTACAGAAGGAATTTGCTTTTAGGAGGTAAGAAGCAGCAGCAGTCTGTAGCATCAAGAGCTAGCAAAAGAGATTGAACTTCAAACCAAACTGCTCTGATTCCACTTTATTTAATCTGGTCTTCCTAAATATCCTCCAAGTCCTGTTCTGCAGCAGCTTCTGTGTTGATTAGTGACAAGAATTGAGTAGAAAGTGACTATCATTCCAAAAAGACTAGCGGGCACTGAATCTAGAATGAGCTATACAGTTAAATCTAGCTAATTTAGTGACACCTTGAAGCAGCCCTAAGGCACTGAATTTTCCTCTAAACAGAGTTTTCCAGTTCACAAGTCCTTGAATATTTTTATGTGATCCTGTGGCATGTGCTCTAATTAAAATCATATCAGGTCTGTTACATATTACCCAGCACAATCTCTGAGCCTGCTTCTTCACCTTCCTCTGCCTTTCCTGCCAAGCCCTCCTTGTTTACATTCCAGCTGTGCAGACTGTCAATGCAGCTGAACCCATCTAAAATGAACCACATGAATGGGAAGAGGAATGCCTAAAGGAATGAAGTTGTACTTTAAACTGTGTGATGTATTATAGTCCAGAGAGGGTCTGGCAAAGGAAGTCTCTTGTGCAGCCTGCCTTTAGGTACTGTGATGAAGGGTGGAAACACGGAAAGATTAAATGATGGCTTCTGAAATTCTAATCACAAATCATGCTTTCCCTTTGACTATGATTGATGCTGTGGTCATGCCAAGAGGGCTGGTTATAAAGCTGTAAGTTTGACACAGGAGTTCTGCATAATATCCTTTTGTCTCAAACAGCACTCAAAGATCTCTTAAGCTTCCAAAGTCATCTAGTTAGAGAAGAAAAAGATAATATGAATCTGTGATTTCAGTGGATGTCTAATTATTTACATGTTGAAACATAGAAGGCTCTGCTTCTCTGGTGAAGGGCAAGACAAACAACTTAGAGACCATCTACTTCCTTACAGCACCAACCCTCCTTTCAGCACTTCCCCAAAACTCCTCTTACATTTTTCATTATGTCCCATTCCAATAAAGCTATGTTGGACCTTTATCATTCTTTCTGCATATTCTCCTTTTGCATGTAAAGATTGTTTTGTCCCTTTTGGGGAAAAAATAGAGAAAAGAAGCATTTTTGTATAAGCAAAAATAGCCCTCTACTGTTTTTTGCTGTCTTCATTGTGTTGTTTTAGCTGAAATATTATTAGAAATGTTATGAATCTTCAGAACTACTGAAAAGTAGAAAAGTTGCTACAGGACTCATTTGGTTAATGCCAAAAAGCAAAGCAAAGAAGACAAAAATTGTATTTTGAACAGGCAGTTTTGGAGCTTCAGTGGCAGGTGCTTGAGGTGCTGAAGATTTTATAACAGTGGGAAATTTAATTGCAGGATGCAAACAGAGTGCTTGTTTGATGACTGTCTATGATATTAATCCTTTGATGACTATGGTCAATAAGGGTTTATTCTGTGCTAACAGGGTGTTTTTTGCCAGGAAATCCAGGTTGCCTGAACCAAGTGTTTAATTGTTATTGAACAGACAATCTTCAGATTGTTTCTGTAACCCACTCTATACCACTGGTATTAGAAAAGGGAAAATTCATCTGTAGATACCAAAAAAAGAGGTGGATGAGGGAATACAGGCAGCAAAACAAAGACATTTGGAGATCGCCTTTATTGAAGCAACATTCAGAGACCAGAATTAAGTTTAACTTTAGAAAAAATTGCATCTGAACTGCCAAGTAGATGATGGATGCAATTGTAGAAAATTTCCTGTCTGAAAGATGGATTTGCTCTTCATAGCTGTGACTGCAAATTTTGCTTTCAACCTTTTTCTTCTTGCAAATAACTCTGTTCTGTTGAAGATGACTTAGTTTTCTCTCAAAGTTAGGTGTCACTGAGGAAAAACGGAAGTACTTAACACTTCTAGGAGATTTGCAGTGAAAGTCCTCATGGCTCTTGCTCTCTTCGGTTATGTTCAGGTTCAAAATCCTCCATCCTGACTAAAGATGATAGTATCTGCTCCATTAACATGTGAGTGACCTCCTGTATTCTTTGAGAATCCATTTGAAGGGCCCTTTTAAAATGGGTGAAATGTCTGTGTTAATTCAACATAGTTTCCTTTTAAACACACAGACTGAACTGAGTGAGGCTATGTTAGCACAAATGAAACTTATAAATTGCTGTTTCCTTTAAAGATGAGATGTAGTTGAATACTGGTTATTGGGCTGAATATTGTAATAACCTGTGCATATGGTATAATTAGTGCTGCTAATAAGGCTGGTAACCATTACTATAAAAATGTCTCTAGCAGACACCATTCTACTTCAGGGAATAGTCTAATAAGCTAATTCCAGTGATATTACCTTACAGCACACAAATCAGTGGTACTGTTAAAAGCAGAGACCTTCATGTGTTTAAGTCAGTTCATCGAAACACCAGATTTGTTTACAGTTGAACAGAAAGCCTTACTAGGGATGAAGAACATCCTGTATCTTGGGATACGGAAAATACAGAGAAGAGTTGATCAGAAGTCACCATTGCAATGGCACATGGTATTATACCTGTACATGCTGACCAGAGTACATTACAACTGAATAAGAAAGAGTATTACCTATGTGAACTGTATTAGCTGACTTAGTTACTGACTGTTGTGCTCAGGTTTTATCGTAATAATACAGGAAGGAAGTTGAGATACTAATAGGGAGGCAAAGTAGAGCAACGAGAATTATGAGAACCCTAGAAATACTCCTTAATAAAGAAAGGTCTATGAAATTCCACTTACTTTCATTTATTTATGCCTAGAAGCAGTTTGCTCACATCCCACTATTACTGGGAATTTAATAATAAAATGTTTATAACAAGATTGAGGAGCTGAGTATTAACTGAATTCACACACAAAGTACTCATTCTAGCTCTGACTTTCACTTTCTGCTTTCTATAGTCATATCCACATGTGAATTCTTCTGGTTAAATGATTCAAGGCTCTTCCTGGGGTGTGGTAAGAAAATACAAATGGCTAAAATGGTTTGGAAGTCTTTTGATTAAATAGTTTAATGAGAAAGTACTGATTTACTGAAGCTGAAATCTTTTGCAAAAACATCCCAGGTTTGAGGAATTGTAATTGGACCACAGTCATGATTCCAACAGAGCAGGAACAGTGGTTTCCTTGGCTAAGTCTGTTCTGGTAAATTAAATGTTCTTGCAGCCATTCTCTGACATTAAAGCCAACTGGCATGGAAGATCCCATATCTATATTGTGAAGATCTCTTACTTTCTATCACAGGATAGCTAACTCCAGTTTACCTGTTGGAAACATTAAATAGGCATGCTACTTTCAGATCACACACTAGAATTTAGTGGGAAAATAGCAGCTGCCTCTGGCAAAAAGTTCTGGGATTGTTCTGTTATTTTCTGGACAATCAAGTTTCAATGCCCAGGAACAATTCCTGGCACTGTTTAGTTCGCTAGAATAGGTACAGTTGTAATGTATTGTTGGAGATCCCAAGCTACCAGGATCAGTGGTTTCATGCCTCCTCACACAGTGGAAAGACTTACGAATCACCTAGGCTCCCCCACAAGATTCTGTGGAGTCCACTAGCAGCATGTCACTGAGACAGAGAAAAGATCATGTTGGTTGACCTCTTCCAGCAGTCCTGGTGATGTATTTTACTTCATAAACACTCCTCAGCTCAGTTTCCAAAACAAAAGAACCAAAACCAAACCCACCAAAAAAAAAAAAACCCCATAGTCTTAAAGACCTTGATTTCAAGTTTCTTAAGTCACCAACTCTCATAAAATCAAATCAGAAGTTTATCTTACAAACCTGCAGCTTCTGAGTGTCCAAACATAGATGCCTGTGGAAGCAGTCATTCGGAATTATCACTGGTTTTGGAAAATCCGAGAAGGCACTAGTTTTTATACTTTGCAGGATTCATGTATTTCTCTCAATTTTGTGCCAAAGTGGCTTTGTGCAGGTACTAAGTGCCATTGCAATAAACTCCAATTAGATGTTAGGCTCCTAAACGGACTATGCCTTAGATACAGGATAGCATTATGATATGAAAGTCTGACTCGCTGACTGCTGAACACAGAAGTTGGAGTGGGAAGTGTAGCCTGTAGCCTAAGACAAGAAGTTACACTTGATATTTGCAGCTTACATGCTATCCTACACAAAATCTTAGCAAGCTGCATTTTTAACAAACACTTTTATGTGCCACATCCTCACCATTGGTCACTGTGTCACAGACTGCAGAAAGATTCTATTAACTTGTTTAGACTGGTTTGCCCATTGCTAAATATTGTTCGCTATTTAATTCTTAGTCTTTATCACTTTCAGGGCTAAAGTGATAGAATGCTTTTACATAACTACTATTTAGTTTTCTTTTTTTTTTTTCTCAGTATGGAGGAAGGAAAATTAGGCAAGAAAGAATTTTACAAAATTAAATTTTCATTACCCCAACTGGGCATAGTAAGCCACTAGTATTTTTCTTGGAAAATCACTGATATTAATAATTTTCTTCAAATTTTGTTGAGAGGGGTGTTAAAACATCTATTAATGTGGATGATTTCTTTGTAAGAGAGCTGGTACACCAGGTCCCCTCCCCTTCAGAACTGTGTGGGCTGCCTCCTTTGTTACTCACACTTACATAATGCCCCTGTGGCAATGACAGTGGTGGCTTATACAGAAAATTAATACTAGGAAAGTATTTATGCATTTGTAACAAATTGAGTGTGATAAATGTTTTTCCCTTTCTGAAAAACAGAGCACTTGCATTTTCTGCTTTTTTAATTCATGTCCTCTCATCTGTTCTGTTTTTCTTAGCTGGAAATGAGAAGAGCAGCTGAGTCTCTGTGGACTGCCAGTGGTCTTTGGAGGGTTTGAAAGCATCTATAACATCTTTGAAGCTTCTTTTTAAAAATAATTCTGTTCCAATTCGTGTGAAAAGCTGTATAAGTCTTTCATCAGATCATAATTGTTGCAGTGAAAGGACAAGGTCTATTTTCTATCTTTGTCAATAATGAAGGGTTTGTGGCCATGTGGCCCACTGGATATCCAGCATTTCATTTTTCCAAACAAAGTAAAGACCAAAAGCATTTCTCTGAAATGCAAACTTGATATGAGGGTGATATAATGATCTCCTTCACCCAAAGTAGCAGGCTTAATATATTTTTTCAGATTGCAGTAAAACATTAATATTTGCTGAGAAAATTCTGAACATGGATCTCACAGAAAGGCAAATTCAGCCACTGTACATCATTATAAATACCCTGTATCTGAGTAGTATAAGACTTTACAGCTATGAGAACCCTGAGTTTTTAAGGAAAAACCTGTGGCCTTTAGCTCTTCTGAATGCAAAATCAGCACAACCAGAAGGAAGAGTTGGGGTTCAGGCGTGCAGACTACTCTGGTATTTTGTCCTACTGAGGGCAAAGTTACTAAAACAACTGTACTGTGAATCACAGCAAGTTAATCACCATTACTTGGAAACTGTAACAATGCCACATGAAACTTGTGAGCTATTTTGCCTTTGATCACAGAAATTAAGTCTGCTAGGAAACGTGGAAGTTCACAGATTTTTGGGGTCCTAGGGTGAGAGCTAATTTCACTAAGACCTGTGAAATTTCACTGACACTGGGTGATTAGAGGTTTAGTTAAGCAAATTTAAAGAATGCAGGTTTTCTGGAGCTCAACAATTCATGGTTTTTTTTTTTATTTTGGGATTTGGTGGTTTGTTTTTTTTTTGGGGGGGGTGGTGGTGGTGGTGGGGAGTGTCTGACATAAGTTTTTAAAAGACCCGAATAAGATGCTGCTTCAAGTAACACAGTTTTGCACTCAAAGAAGTTTGTGTTTTCAGGTTTGGTTTCTTTTTTTTTCACAGTCTTCGTCATTTCTCAGTTATGGATTGTCATTAGTAACTTGATTTGGCCTGACTACTAATGTAAGTCACCACAACTTAACTACATCTGTCTGAATAAACACTACAACCATTTACAGGGCAGTTACTACACAAATCAAAGGAAGGACCTGGCCTATAAGTTAATTCAATTATTATGAAAGTATTATGTCCTTTTTCTTTTCTATTGAAACCAGAAGCAGGAAGACAAGTTGTTATATGCCAGATTGGCCATGGAATAGCAACTTTTTCATTTAACATTAAAATTGCTTTTTACATCTTTAGTTCATAATAAAAAACACAGAGAAATGTTCCTTATTTTATTAGTTGCACCGAAGTCATGTTGGCAAGTGAAGAAATAATCAACTAAAATCACTTCATGTGTTTCCTGTTATATGATCAACTGATGATGCAAAGGGCAAGCCTGCGTCACTCACCAGTCAGCGGGGCAATTACAAAACTCCCAACTAGAAAGGTGTCTTTCACTGGAAATGACATCAGGATGAACATGCACTAGCTTATGGGACACATTCCAAGGTAATAGTAAGGTTGCTGTGACTGATATTCTAGCATGACATTTCTGAAAAAAGGTTTTGTCTAGACTTGGTGAAAAGAATGAGTGCTCATGTAAATTAATCACTATGTGTTAATGCGTTTTAAATGTCTAGTGTAGGGCACTATGACTTTGCTATTGGTTGATAAGGTACAATTCAAAATAAGTTTTTTCTGAAGTTTCTTTTACTTTGGTTAACACATGTTTAGATGCACTTTTATTTTTTGAGGTGGATTATTTAATTGACGTGCTTCAGTTGTAATAGTGTCTTTTGCCAAAAGCTTCTAAGGAAACACACCTACCATAAGACAAGAAAGAAGATCGTCATACAGTTAAAAAACTGGCTAAAATTTAGGAAGCAACAGGTAGGAATAAAAGGTCACTTTTTATACCAAAGGAGTTTATGCATGGAGTTCACAAAACTATGTGCTTGGGCCTAAGGAGCATGAGCCCAGGCACTGATTTCATAGATAATTCAGGGAAGATGTGAGCAGTGGGGCAACAAAGTTTGCTGATGGTACTCCATTATTGATATATTTATAGAGGTGTCTGCAAAGGTCCCTTACAGCCATAACCATTCCATTATTCTATGAAATAAGATGGCATTCTACAATCAAAACATGTTGTGATGGAGAAGTCTAAGGGCACAGTCAGATATACTCCAAGGATTCTGCTGGAAGCACCTCAGATTGTGACTGTCTCCTGGCCGCTGGTTGCTACCCTCCTGCTGGAGCTCAGTGCAGAGTCAGCAAGCAGCCTAAGGCAAGTGTGAGGGATGTGCTGGCCACAGTGTAAAGCCGAGCAAATCAAGTTTGCAATGGCAGTGGGTTTAGGCTGAGATAGGCTAGAGAATGGCATACCTTTTTGTGGGATGGATAATTCAAAGTGACAAAGAGACAAGGTGGGGATGTTTTAAGCTCCCACAGATAGATTCCTCATCTAGTCAAATCCTTTGTTTCCAAAAGACCATAGAATTTGAACTACTAACTGTTCACACAGTTTTTAAATAATCATTTGTTGAAAAGTGAAGTGCATTTCTTGGGAACATTTGGAACTGAAGCTTTTCTTTTGTAGCATGTGAAAAACTCAAATTTAATGAATATTTTGGTGTGTTTACATGGAGACAGTCTATTGTGCTACACAGTTTTAATCACCAAAGCCTATTCCAGGGTGCTGAGTCATGGCAAGTCATTCAGCTACAATTATGAACATGCTGCATCAGAAAAACCAAGCTAGACAGTCAAGACAATTATATAAAATATATAACGCTCACTAACAGAAACCCTGTTACTGTAGAAGTCAGCTTGCCAAAAATTTTCCCTTAAAAAGGAAAATTAAGTAGATATTTTAGGAATATTTATCTTCATTTTACCCTCTGTGGACAAGAAAAATTATAACATGATGTATTTTTGCTTTCAGTGCAATACAAGTTGTGGTAGTCAGGGCTTGGCAGCCGGAAGATCTCGCGATGTACAGGAAGATAGGGCTGCTCTCCCAGATAGCCAATAGCATGTTAGCGTTACTGACAGCCAATAGCGTTTGGCTTACTACGTAAGCAGGAAGTGACGCTGTAAACCCAAGCCATATAAGGCTGTGCTATCCACCAATAAAGCCCTTTTTTGCCATCCACCACATTGGTGTCTGTGTGCAGATGGGCCACGTGGCCTAGGGCTGGCCACCACGCCGTTCCTGAACCAGGTCGTCATGCCTTAGCAGAAGGCAACAACAAGTATATATAAGTAACCCGCAGAATAAGTGTAATATTTACCTGCATTTGTACAAGTGTATGCATGTATATCTCTGCATATGTTACCATAATAATTGAGTGGGTTATTATCTTCCCTAATATATTTATAAATGTATATCTTCAGTATATTCTGTCACATTAATGAGATGGAATATATGCTAACATTTAGTAGCACTGACTCACATTCATGAGTAATCTATTTAAACCATATGTTATTCATTTTCCTTGGATATAACTTTTTTCAGCAGACAGAAAAACAAATTAATGCAACTTGAAAAATAAGTGCAAAAATTCAGTTATTTATGTTTTTCTTTTTGATTTGAGGATTTAGCAGAGAAAAAGTCAGCATTAGTCTCAGTACTTTCTGCTCCCAAAGAAAAATTGGACACATTTGTTGCTTAGTTTCATAATAAGGACCTATGAAAAAAAAGTGCTTAACTTTCAAATTAGAGAAATATCAGTATGTTCCATGCAGTCATCACATGCATTTAAGTTTTAATAATGGCTGCAACATGTGGGTTAATGTAAATCGATGATATTTCACCCCTCTCCCAAAACCTTATGTCTGTTGTCTGAGACCTCAAGACATTTTGTTCTATACAGGTTAGGTTGGCTGTGGTGGCCAGCTGTTATTCTTATCAGTAATAAGGGCAGGAAGAAGTGTCATCTTGGTTACCTTTTTGTTTACAAGGAGCCAAATATTTGTTGTAAGATATAAAAAAAAAATTATAGAGGACATTGAAAATAAAGGAGAAAATATCTAGAACCAAAAGGACTTAAAAGTTCTGCTTGACTTAAGCTTGAGAACTTTTGGATGCTAAAAGATAAAGGATATGTGGATATGTTTTGTCATTCAGAGCACTAGCTTTAAACTTCAAACCTGTTATTAGCATGAATTTTGGAAGGGCTTTCCCATGTGGTACACAACCATCTTCTCTTTTCAGACCATGGCCAGCAAGCCTCTCTTTGTTCTTCCAGTGATGGCGGTGACTGCTATTGCACAGCAGCCACGGGGCCTCTTTTTCTGGTTTCAAAAAACACAAAAGCCCAAATGCTAAAGACATTTTGAGACTTGAGTTGACCATTTCTTTGTTTTTTTCACTCTTCTTTGCTTCCATGTCAGATCAGGATTGGAAACAGAAGTGTTGAAAGACTATACTTAGGTATTATTTATTGAGCTCTGACACTGTGCTTGGAGTTTAACAACTCAGTGAAATACCACAAAAAAAAAGACTACTTGTACAGTATTTCAAGCCCAACCAAAAAGAGAATTACTGGAAGTTTCACAAGAATACCCTGTATTTTGCAAAACTTCCAGGCTAGTTGTGAAGATCAAAGAGGGTCTGACAATCTGGATGAAACCCAAATGAACATTTGAATGTTGGGTCTTTTGCCAAACCAGAGTGAACCTCTGAATTGTAAGGTTTGTTTTCTCTCCTGTCCTTCAGTATTGATAATATTCAGGTTAAGCCTTCCCGATTCAACATGGAGATAAAATATTGAGTCCTCTGTGTATGCTTTTTACGGCTTGCTAACAGGCTTCTGGACATCAGTTTTAAATAATTTGGTGTGAAACCTAATGGATAGCAATAGAGCCAACTCATATCCAACTGAATGTGAACTGTTCCTTACAGCAGGCATTAGAAAAAATAATTGCAATAATTGTAGTAATTGAAATAAAAAGTTAATGTTAACATACCAGAAGCAAGGCTCATACATGGTACCTTATATGATAGAATTGGTGTGCTACTACACAACAATGAAGTGACAAAATTTGAGCCTTTGAGGTTTGGGGTCTTTTTTAACCTGTGTCCCACTTACTGAGGAGTAAGAGTTTGCAGAGCGTTATGGTATCTCAACTCGCTTTAATTTTTGTGTCTAAGCTTGTCTGAGTAGCTGCATCCATATTTTTGTTATAAAAAGTAATACAGTGAAGGGTAGGTAAGTACACTTCAATTGGTCAAAATATTTTGAAACCTGTATCTGCAAAGAGCTCTAGGAAAGCTACATGTTATTGTTCTGCTTTGCTATACAAAAAGTTTAAAAATGCCATCAGCTACTCTGGTGTGGCACCAACAAGTGTCTATACTTGCAGAGAATGAAACATTCTGGTTAGAAAAAAAAATGAGATCTGCATTCCTTACTTCAGAGATTAACCTCAGGGAAGAAGAAAGTTTTAAATTCTTAATACTGACTGCTTTATTATATTCATTAAAGTTAAAAACTTAAAACCACTTAGACTGTGCTGCACTGGAAATCTACAGCTATAACTCCAGCCTTAATGAAAATGAAGTGTGGGCCTAGCTGCATATATATCTCATATACTGCACAGTAAAAAATTGCTCTTGCATAAAATCAATATTTAGTGGTCAAATTTCCCTTGTTTCCCACTAATAATGGATGGAGTCATATGGTTCAGTTGTAAATCCACCAGCTGGAAGTAATGAGATGAACTGTCCATAGCAATATGAAAGATACACATGCCTATTCAAAGTCAGTCCATCTGTGGAGATCCATGGAGAGGGATAGGAGGGAATTTTATATAGACATACAGTAAACTCATGATACTGTAGGAGCTGGGGGGGAGGGGTGTGTGTCTCTAATCATTACATTTGACTATTAAATTAGGAAGGGCAAGGCCTACACAATACCAATGGTATTAGTCATGTCTGGAGGGGCATCCAATACCAGATGTCACTTTTCTGATCTTTCATGCTCAGCTCTTACAGTTTTTGGCACATCAGATACCACATCTGAATACAATTATATGTTATAACAATACAATCAGCATGTCTAACTATTTTTGCCTTTCTCTCTGCTATTTTGGGAGCTAGGCTATGGTGAGTCCCTGTTGTTTAATCTAAAAGACTTCCTTGAGGTAATTAACTCATGAGGTAATGCTAAGGGATGTCAGAGAGTGGTGTTAAGGAACTGTTTGAGAACTGCTACTGGTTTTAAACTGAATTGCTTGTTTATTGGCTGAACAATTATTCGTCTGTTAGCATAGCATACTAAAAATAATGTTGACAGTAAAATAGTAACTTTTATTGGTAGAAACTGTTTGACTTAAGTGAACATCTTGCTATTTGAATGTGATTATAGTGCTGTACAATATAACAGGAAAGGTCTGTTTATTTATTTAACAGGCACACAAAAGCTTACTGCCTTCATGATCAGACAAAAAGAAATATGCATGGGGAATTGTGTGTGGAGGAGAATAGCCTGCTCTTCTGATTTGTTATAAGATAAAGTCATCTCCCTTTATGCAGATTATTCATGTTTATTTATGACATTCTTTGAAAGGAAAGACACTCCAATGCCTTAGGGCTATGGCCCAAAGTAAATAACTTGTCATAATATACCTTGCAAATGATAATGTAAACCACAGGAAACCCAGGGAGGAGATGCACGTACATTCCAAAGCTGGGAAGTTATTGAATGTTTAGGCTTAAGGAGCAGATAGTTTTGATTGGGGATATTTCCCTTGTTTCTGTATGTTAGATGAATTACTCTGCATGAGTGATATCCATTGTACTGTGTTTATTCTTTTCCGCTTTTGTTCACCAATCACTATGATGTCTACTCCTTTCCCAAAGATGTTCTGTATAATAAATATGTTAAGTCTGACAAGGAATGGATGGTAAGGCTGCATCAATGCTCTCAGGGGTTAGTGAGTGCTCTGGTTATTTTTTTGTCTCTGTAAGCTCACGATCCAGGCATTTGTATAGACAAAATACTGACTCGAGTTCAATACAGAGAACTTTCCACTAGGGGAGCTGGTAGCCTGGATTTGAGCAGTAACACCAGGAGCGGCATCTACGCATTTCTTGTTGCGTTCAGGCTTTGTGATTTATATTCAGTGTTTGGCCAAAAAAATTAATAAGGGAGTGCACATGAGATGAATTAATCAAAGATATACATGCCTATTCAAAGTCAGCCCATCTGTGGAGATCCAAGAAGTAGGATAGTAGGAAATTTCATATAGACATACAGTAAAATAGTCTTGTGACACTGTAGGAGCTGGGAGGGCCTAATTTTTGAATTTGACTATTAAATTAGGAAGAGCAAAGGATGGATTGTTAAGTCTTATGTATATAAAAAGTTTTGGATTTTGTATATAAAAACCCTCTGGATTTAGGTAGATGCACAATTGCTTAGCTGCCAGGTAAGGTGCTCTACAGTTAGACCATTAGTGGGCAATTTGGGGCCTGTTTACTATGCTTTCATATGCGAGACTCATAGCTGGATGATTTGGTTAGAAGTTTGAATCTTGAGCCAGCTGTAGGTAAGTCAGTTGTAGCCAATTTGGCTGTCTCTGTACTAGGAGATTAAACAGTGCCAGAATACTGGCAGGTGATCACTTCTACTGTTAATTTGTTATCCTGCCTTTTAGCTTAGTTTTGGCCTGTGCCAAAAAAACACTCTTCCAAGCAGTTCCCACAGAAACAGTTCAGGAGTCAGCAAGAATGAGCAAGAGACTGCTACCAATAGGAAATTTGGATGCAAAGCACTTTGCTATAACAGCTGGAAAGAATGGTCCCTAGCCCATTATTTTTAGTAAGGAGATGTAGTTCTTGAGATGAAAAATAGGCACTTAATATCTACTATATAAAATACACAGTATTTTTCTTTCTTTCTTTTGACAGTTTTCAACTAGAAAAGGTTCTCTTCTGAGCCACAGAATTCATGAATTATTTTTTAACATATTTTCAAATGTATTTGACCATTGCCTTTTTTTTTTCCCCCACTATTAAAAAAAAAAAAAGTTTTGCTTCTAAATTGTGTTTTCATTATTATTTACACATATGTTGTGGTTTCAGCTAAGCCACGCGGCTCCTCTCTCACTCCCCTCTCTTCTTCCTCCCCACGCTTCTGGACGGATGGGAAGGAGAATTGAAAGAATGTAACTCCCATGGGTTGAGATAAGAGCAGTCCAGTAACTCAGGTACAACACAAACCACTACTGCTACCACCAATAATAATAATGGTAAGGGAAATAACAAGGGAATAGAATGCAACCGATCACCACCCACCGATTGATACCCAGCCCAACTCCAGCAGTTATCTAATCCCAGCAGACATCTAACCCTTCTGGGTAACTGCTCCCAGTTTACATACTGGGCATGACGTGCTGTGGTATGGAATATCCCTTTGGCTAGGTTGGGTCAGGTGTCCTGTCTCTGCTTCCTCCCAGCTTCCCCTCCTCCCTGTCAGAGCATGAGGCTCAGAAAGTCCTTAGTCAGAGTAAACATTCTGATCAGCAACTAAAAACATCAATGTTATCAATGCTGTTCCCAGGCCGAAAGTCAAAAAACCAACACTGCACCAGCTACCAAGGAGGAGAAAAATGACTGCTACTACTGAACCCAGGACATCATATAATGTATTTTTATTTTTCTTACAGAACAGTGGTGGTCCTTTAGGTTTAGGTTTATCCACCTTAGTATTAGCAACCTCTAAAAGGCATTTCAATTTATCTAACCTCCGAATTATCCTCTCAATATGCTCTTCTCTCTCTACTAGGGGAACTCGCAAATCTATGTTTTTCAATTATATAGTCTGAATCTGAATTTAGTCTTGCTATTGTTGCCTTTTACTCAAGCAGTTAGCAAAGTAGGATCTTGAACTTTGGAATCTGGGGGCATTTCTAACTTACAAGTTGTTAATAAACATTTTTCTTCTAATATTTACTCAAATATTCCCTGTTGGGTTTTTTTGTTTTGCTTTGTTTTGTTTTATCTTGTCTACTTACATTGCAAGTTATTGGAGCTGATCCTGGCTATGCAGGGTGATCATCTTTTATAAAGTGCCTAGCATATGGAGACAATAGCCTGTTGTCCTCATTCTCTGTTCAGGTATCACACCCAAGCCTCTAGCTTTGTGTTGTCACTACATCCCAATATTCACGATCCTATGTCTAATATAAGCATCACCTAGGTTGACCTAAGTTCCTCTTCTTTTCTTCAATATCCCCAGTAATGAAATATAAAGCGAAGCAACAGTTTTTCAGCATAAGAAAATGGTATGTCTTTCAAAGGAGAAAACAGTGGCTGATAAAATGACTTGCAGTGCAATTGTGTCAAGAAAACAGTGACACAGCTAGGTTGAGCCTGACCTTTTACAAAGCCCAGAGGAGTCTGCTTCTGGCATTTTGATCTAGGCCTCCTTCTGGATGTAGTAAAACAGTAAGCCATAACTGTAAGAAAACATTGCAAGACTGCCCTGAAGCAAATTAATTTTGAACATGCCAGCCTACCTCTATCTTTTCCTTTTCTGTTTTTTTTTTTTTTTTTTTTTTTTTTTTTTTTTTTTTTTTTTTTTTTTTCTCAAA
>NDXB01015027.1:65707-89396 GCA_002631895.1 Agapornis roseicollis | reverse complement strand
TTTTTTTTTTTTTTTTTTTTGTTTTTTTTTTTTTTTTTTTTTTTAGGACTCAAAAGAAATTACTTCCCACAGTCCTGAGAATTAAAAGACAAGCTGGATTTCTTCCAGAGTGTGGTGCAATTTTTCCACACTTCGTTAAAAACATAGGATTGTGTAACTAAATAAATTGGTCTCATTATGGAGTTACTGACAGACAGACATACAGGTTGCTGCCAATAGGCATGTGAGCTGAAGGTGAACATGAAAGTAGGTGGTGGAAGTGTGCAGGGGATGCAGAACTCAGAAACCATCCAGATGAAGGAGATTATGCCTGTTGCATGAAGCAGGGGGAAACAAGGATGTCAACAGCATGGAGTGTGACATCCATCAATCAACTTCTTCATTATAGCAAGAATGAGTACTGTGGGTCCTTTGGAGGAAGATGAAAGAAGGAACTACTGAGCCCTCATCTCACAGGTGGCAAAACTAAAATGAGTAACCTTTCACATTTCCAGGGGCAGACAGGACTAAGACTGTTCTTTTAATGAATTATCCATAACAACAGACACACAGACCTATACAGCATCCTACTTTCATATAAATTTCCTCTTCATGATAAAATAATTATATTGAAAATTCTCATTATTTATTTTTAGAATGCATAAAAGTGTATCTCACCAGGACATAATTTTTCAAGTCTCTGATCAAGTAAATAATTATCTGTAATAAAATGCATAGAATTATTTTCTGCATTTCTATTTCACTCCAAAGGGTAGAAGAATAGTAGAAGAAAGAAATATGCCAGAAGGTAACAAGACTAAATGAACACTCATGGTATTTTTGCTTATCTGAACTAAGAATTAGATGATTAGTTGAATCTCAGGCTTCAGGGACTGAAGTATGAGGGTCTAGTCCTTCCGCACTTTCAAATACATGCAGACTACTTGGAGGAAGATTTCCCCTTCCCCTCAGAAATGGCACTAATGAGCAGAGGTAGAATACAACCTATATTTGTAAAGGCAAGAAAGAGCACAAATGGACTGATAAAGCATCTTTAGGCTCTCCAAGGTAACCAAGAGAATACAACTGATAGAACCAGAGGCCTCTGGAAGTGTTTCAATCATTGGTATCATAATGCAAAAGAAAAAAAAGGCCTGAGATCAGGACCTGTCATGTAGCCTGCTTACTTACAGGCATTTAAGTGTAAATAACTTGTCAGGCTGTAAAATATTTGTTACCTCAGCATACAGCAACTACAAGTAAGTGCTTCCAGAGGTTGAGGAGGCCATAGATACCCTGATCTACTTGCTGAATCTCCCTTTCTACCACCAATCATAGAATCATAGAATCACAGAGGATCAAAGCTAGAAGGGTGACTTAGATCCTAACTAATTCGTAGATTCAGAGAGGGGTCTAAATCTCCCCGTTTCTCTTCCTTGATCAGACAGGGAGCCTTTAGAAATAATGGAGATAAAGACAAGTTCAGATGACCTTGTCTGTGATTCGGTTCTTACACTGGGGGGAAGGAATGCCATCCAGAGGGACCTTGACACACTTGTGAGGTGGGCTGATGTCAACCTCATGAAGTTTAACCATGACAAGTGCAAGGTCCTACACTTGGGTCGGAGCAATCCCAGGCACAGCTACAGGTTGGGCAAAGAGGAAATTCAGAACAGCCCTGCAGAGAACAACTTGGGGGTGGTGGTCGATGAGAACATGAGACAACTGCAGTGTGTGCTTGCAGCCCAGAAAGCAACCGTATCCTGGGCTGCATCAAAAGGACCGTGATCAGCAGGTCAAAGGAGGTGATCCTGCCCCTCTACTCTGCTCTTGGGAGACCTCACTTGAGGTATTGTGTGTAGTTCTGGTGTCCTCAACATAAAAAGTTGAATTTTTTGTGCTGTTGGAACAAGTGCAGAGGAGGGCCACAAGGATGATCAGGGGACTGGAGCATCTCCTGTATGAAGACAGGCTGAGAAAGTTGGGACTGCTCAGCCTGGGGAAGAGAAGGCTGCATGGAGACTTCCAGTATCTGAAGGGGGCCTGCAAGGATGCTGAGGAGGAGCACTTCATTAGGAACTGTAGCGATAGAACAAGAGGTAATGAGTTAAAACTTAAGCAGGGAAAGATTAGATTGGATCTAAGGAAGAAATTCTTTCCTGTTAGGGTGGTGAGGCACTGGATTGGGTTGCCCAAGGAAGCTGTGAATGCTCCATCCCTGGCAGTGTTCAAGGCCAGGTTAGGCAGAGCCTTGGGTGACATGGTTGAGTGTGAGGTGTCCCTGCCTGTGACAGGGGGGTTGGAACTAGATGATCTTAAGGTCCCTTCCAACCCTAACTATTGATTCTATGATTCTATGAACTGGATCATATGGGTCACAGCATCCTACAATAGGCTTTGGGGTTAGCACTTAGTTGGTAAAGGTAATGCTGAGTTGATTTCACAGAGGCTGCTGCTCTGTAATCCTGCAGGGTTTGCAAGAAGATTAAATCTGCAGTCATTTCTCTCCCTAAGCATTCACTTATGTTAGCTTTCTCCTTCACAGGGAAATAGGGATTTGGCCCTGCCTGCAAATGAACTCCCTGATGTCCCAAAGTAGCCAGACAAGGGAAAAAATGTTTGGAAGATGAGGAGGACTTTTTTCACTCACTTCTCAAATGATAGCCGTGTTTTGGCAGTTGTAATGAAGCCAGTGAGAAAAACCATTACTGAGAAAAAAGCATCTCTAACAGGGAGCTTATGTTCTTGTAACATTATTATCTCAGTGTTCACCTCAGAGTGTGTGCAATAGATTAGGTTCGCCTTTCTTCCTCCAAAAGAATCAGCAATCAATCAGGTTAGAACTGAGAAAGAGCTAACAGAGCCTTTATTTTTGTAGATCATTAAAAATTACCCTAGGGACCTATTTTCTGTACTTTTGCTCAATTTCCTTCTGATTTCAGTCATTAAGAATGAGATACACAGTTATATAGGGAGACAATGCACAAAATTCTCTTCTTGCTTATGTCTATGGGTTCTGTTAAATTTGAAATTGTATAAATGAGAAGAACATTTGCCTGACTTTCTCTTGGCAGCTTTAGCTCAAGCACACATGAAACTAAATTCCCTTCTCAGTGAATGGTACCTCAAATTATATCTGAAGTGACTGAACTATATTGCATTATAGCCCTGCAAAGATTAGGAGGTCAAATTCAAATTTGGTGCAAGCAGTAGTAATGAAGCTGCTCACACACACAGGCTGTCTATTCTTTGTCTCAGGGCTCTATCTAAACTCAAGTATATCACTAATAAGTGGCATATGCTTTTTTATATCAGTTATGCTGAACTATATTTTAACCCAGTAACCGAACTGAAGTACTACGAAATGACATGGCCGCTTGCCTACAACAGTGTATACAAGACATATTTTGTCACTGCTGATGAAATGTAAATTTGCGTGACTTAAATAGGCAATAGTTTGATAGTGGTACTTTTCATTGGTAAAGGAGCAACAGGAGGAAATACATATCTGGTTTGCCAAATGGGTAAAAATTGTTTCTCAGCTGTGCACGTTACCATACAGTAAAGTCCATATGTGAAAAGATCTGTCTGCACATGGCAGTTTGCAAAGTCTATTTATTTAAACAAACTTCAGATTAATAAATCACACTCTGCACACTGAATGCTGCAACACTAATAAGCCCTGGAATGATCTGTAGACTTGACTGTTTGGATGAATGTTCTGGTCATGAGTCAGATCTGATGATATATTGCTCTGCTCCTATGCAATTTGTCATACAAGAAGCTCCTGAAGTAGCATGCTATGCTAAGGCTGGTACCAGAGATGGAGGGAGACGCTTAAAAAAAAATAAAAATAAAAAATTCAGGTTTTAATCATGTATCTCTGCTGACAGAAACATAAAATATTTCCTCTCTAAAAAGCTAGGATTCCTCCCTTCCCCTCCACCCTCCTGCTTCCTCACCCTTTTTCCTTCTAGTAAAATAGGAAGGGACTATAACAGGCATATTTGAAATCTATTTAGAATATTTCAACATGAATTCCTTCATGTCATCAAAATCAAACCTATCAGTTTAGCTCAGCATATGCACTGCTTTTGGGAAGGGAAAGAAGACAGAATGAGAGAGGGCAGGAAATATAACCGGAAGACAATTCTAAGCATTTATTTGAGGCACATGTTTTTCACCTCATCCACAGGCCCACTTCCTTCCTTCAGCAGCATTTGTAAGCTCTAATTCCTACTCAAAATGGATTCTGTTCATGTCTCAGTTGGGCATGTGAACCATGCCAAATCCCTACCAAATGCTTTAAACTCTGTGAAGTGTACCTTGCTAGCAACCACAGCAATGCAGTATCACTCCTTTACACTAAGCAGTGTAAGAAATATGAAGCAATTGATAAGAAAACAGACCTGCATGGTACACCCTTTGTATAGGCATCCTCATCTCTGGCTGTATGGAATGCACTGCTCTTTCAGGAACTGCTTATTTCCTGGAGCAATATTATAATGTTGCACTTCAAGTATCATGGTATAATACAGTCAGATGAATGGAGTGGCCATAATTCTTTTCTAACACTGCTTTCCTAACCATCAAATAACAGCTATATCTGCCCTGAAAAAATTTCCATCCCCTAGTAGGAACCATGACTGCAAAATACTAGATGAGCAAAATCCTTTAATTATGCTTATTCAATAGCTCCTCAGAGGCTTCTAAAATCCAACAAAAGCTTCTGACGTTGAATATACTGCAGGTGACAAGATGAAGCAGTCATGCAGAGACTCTCACTGCTTTAATAATTTCAGTTATGTAGTTCCTGGTGCTCCCAGACACTCATCTGGTTTCCTGTTCCATTTTTACCTATCATGGTTTGATGTCAAAATCTCTGAAGCCAGTGCATAAATCCAACTCACTCTGATTCTGTTTCCTAAATCCTAGTTAACATATGTTACAAGGATTTGTGTAAGTTGACCTAGTAGTAAAGTATAATATGTGATCTTTCAACCTGTCTTCTCTTTCTTATTTATTCAAAGAAATACATTGAGAGCTCATCTGTATAACTTGCCAGGCATGCTATGAAATGGAATAGTGATGACACAGCAAGGAATCTGAAAACACTCAAAACCGTCTTATTGTGAGGTAGAAATCAAACTGATCCTGGAAGGAGATAAAGCTTCTGAAAAATTTTGGATTTTCCTGATCATAGAGAATCTGTGCTTCACATATTAGAATAAAATATGACTATTTCAAGTTTGTGAGCTTTTACAAACGTTACAGTGTTTTCTACAGAAACTGTTGGGGAAACTACAACTTGCTGAGTTAGCAGTGCTGTTCTAAGCCATTTGTGTTACACATTAGATTTCTGGCAATAACTGGCCTGCTATTGGTCTCCTGGGAAGTGATAAGTTTGCCTGCTTCCTTGTTTATCAAGAGATCAAAACTTTTATCTGAATTACTGTCATACATTCTTTAAAATTCACTCTCTTGTGTTAATTAGTTATGTAATCACATCTAACACTTTTGGAGATGGAGAAGGAGAATTGACTTGGTAGGTGAGGAAAGATCAAAGCAATGCTCTAACAAATTATTATGGTAATTAGTGTTAGTCTTGTAGTTCATCTTGGGGGGTTGGAGGGGCAGTTAATACAGGCAGTGAGAGCTTGAGAAAACCTGCATGCAAGGTAAGTGTGCACTTGAAGAAACAAAGCTTGCCAAACTCACAGGGCAATCTGGCAGGGGACTGGAGATGAGTGGCACAAGGGGAAATTAAAAGGTATATCCAGTAGTAAAAGGGAGAAGTGATCTGAGTGTGCTACACGATTTTCAAGATGTAAGAGACCTACTGTGTCTCTATGTTCCCCTTCAGTCCTGCAAAAAACTCTAATAACCATTAGATTTGTTGAGGCTTAGCCAAGAAGGCAGCTGTTGCTGGGATTTCATCAATCACGGAAGCACAAATGTCAGAGATGGACAGCAGTCCTCCCCCCCTGCACTTCCCTCCCCCAACTCCCACATGATTGTTATCTCTCCTACATCTGCTGGCACTTGCTACAACCTAGTCTTAAATGATTCAAGCCATAGGTTATACCGTTTCCCTTGGGAGGCTATTATGTTGCCAAGTAAGGATGCTTCTCATGGAAGAATTTCTTCTGGAGCTGGGCAGCACATGGGAGGGAACACTCCTGTTTCTGTAGTATGGCTCCATGGGCTAGGGAACACAGAGCATATAGGTGTCAGTATCTGGGGTTCCTGCAAATGCCTTTCACCTACAAATCCCCAGGTGTGGCCATTGGTGTATGGAGTATGCAGGCAGGGTAAAAACAGACTTTGCATTGCCTCCAGCCTATGTTGTGACAGTCCTTTGCCCCATAGTGAAAGGAGCAATGAAAGCCCCGGATGTTCCCTTCATTTGCACCCCAGCCTCCTAATGCAATGCCTAATTGTTCCCCAGTCTCATTCATTCCCTTTTAAGGGTCTGCAGAGGTACCCTGAGATGACTCCCTTAGTCCTAAAGCTATTTCTTATGGTTCCCAGGGGGAAGAAAAGTGATGTTGTTCACCACTTTCACAACGCTAATGCTGATGACAATGATAACCCTTGCAAGGTCTCCTTGGGCTGGCCTGCTGCCGAGACCACAATCTGCCCACCCTTGCAGTCTCAGCAGCCAGCCGCTGACAGTGCCACTGCCTGGCTGGCACCTCCCAGATTGGCAGGGCTCCTTTGCCAGAATGGAAACTGCCTCCAGTGAACAGCTCATTATTAGTGCTCTACTTTTCGCAGCAATTAAGTCAAGAACCATGGCACCTGTTCATCTCACCTCCCTCGTGGGAATTAACATGCCGTATGGGAAAAGAGAGTTGCATGGGGAGGCAGAGAGGGGGAGCTTCCTTGCATCTGTTAAAGGCAAATAGCAATGCATGTGAGGTTCTTGAGGGAATGGCAGGCATGATGAATTTACAAGTATTTTGAAGAGAACTGCTTATACCCTGGGGGTGGTTAAAATGTCCCAGATAATTTGATTTTAAGTAGATGTTCACTTTGTGTTGTTAGTTCTCTTCACGGCTAAGGAATACTTATGCTTCAATGAAAACCACTGAAGATACCCTGATGACACCTCAAATCTGTTTGATAATGAGAATATAACTGCCTCAGTTTGGATGAACAATGTTTTAATCTGTGCTGCTTCTATGTACAAAGGCTCTGAAATGGACCTTGGGTTTGCCTAGGGATTTGCTGTGTGTATCTACTTAAGCAGTGAACCTGAAAAATGGCATAATTGTTCATCTTGCAAAGAATTACCTCATTCTGTCTAATCAACCTGACAGGACAAAACAAACTGATCTTTTAAAAAGATGTATTTTTTTTGCAGGAAGATGTGGATATTAAGATGGTATGTAGATGCTGTTGGTTCCAATTAAAATCAATATCTGTCCTGATTTGCGGCTGTTGTCTCTGTGACAGCGAGGGGGCTAGATAAGGGAACCCATCTGCTCAGCTTTCCCAAAGGGGCACCAAACAAGTGAATGACCTGCAGTGTTTATTATTAAGTTTTCAAAGGGAAACTTGTTTTCGTCTAATTGAAGGAATAATATGAGAGAGGTTATTTCTGGTCAGTTCCCTGCTGTTTTCACTCCAGAGAATATATTCCAGGTGTTAGCTAGGCGATGCTATGATAGAGTATTGACTTCCCTTGTGTTTAGGCATGCTAGTGTCAACGGACCAATAAACTGCAGTTGTGAATATAAAGCCAAACCTTTCAGAGGAACATTCTGCTAACTATTTAGTAAGCCAGATGGTTAATGACTGCATTAATTTGCAAAAACTCCATTCCCCAGGAGCAAAGTAATGTGATTTTTCAACTCCTCATCCTTCTTTTTAATCTTTTTTATTTCCCCTCTTTTCTCTTGTACTCTTAGCAACGATTGGTTGTAAGAGTGCCATTTTATATTAAATTCCATATAGCTAAGAGTTTCTCATGCTCCCTATGACAGCAGACTTCATGGGCAAAATCTAAATAATAGGTCAAAATATGGATCTAGAAGTTACATGAGTTTCATGGGGTATAAAATAAGTACTCTTAACTGTATCATTCTTCAAAATAACATATGATGTCATCCTTTTATCATACATGTGTTAGACACTGTGTATATGTGCCTTTAGATGAGCAAACAGAAAAAGCAAGGCAAGTGCAGGGCAATGACTCAGACTAAGTCTGAGAAATTAAATGGCTACTGACTCAGGCTTTATGTCTTCAGGCTGAGTCACCCAGGTAGAGCAGTAATACACTCAGAAAAACAATTTCAGGTGACAAATTATTTTGTGTTATATTATGGGCTAAGAAGAACAATGGTTTTCAATTCAGTTGCTGGACAGAACAACTGGAGAAAGATTCTAGTTCAGGTGGAACTGACAGAGAAACTCAGAATTTTCTAAGAAAACTAAAAGCATCCTTTGAAGTCAATTTGAAATATTTGCTTTTAGGTTTGCTTTTTGGTTTTGGGTTTGGTTTGGTTTTTTTTTGTTGTTGTTGTTTTTTTTGGGGTGGTGGTGGCTTTTTTTCCTTTTAAAATGCTATTTATTTATCTAAAAAAATAAACAAACAAACAAACAAAAAAAGCTGCCATGTATCTTTTGACTTTTCAAAATTCCTCCTGTATCCTTTTCTTTATGTTTTTGCATATCTTTAATGAATATGATTTAATACAAGAAATATGCTGGAATCTTGCATTAGATTCAATATACTGGTAATGTGGGCTTCAAAAAGAAATGTAAATTCTCTGCATAGAAAATGAATAGAATGAAATTTATAGGAGCAATAGAGCAAGGGATTTTTTTTTTTCTTTTATAATAGTAAATGTGCCTTCAAATATGCATTTTAGTCATCCTGCAGCCATTTAGAGACTTGGGTCAAATTTTCTGTGCTATTTTTTCCCAGGGCATAGAGATGACCCAAATCCAAAACTGCAGAAGAACTTGCTGTTATCTTCTATCTGCCCTATATCTTTGGTCAGGGCACTGTCCAAACACAGAATGAGGCCATGCTTCATTCCCTCTTTTGCTTGTTTGACTTTGAACTCAGCTACCACCTCTCTCCAAGAAACTACAGAAAGCCGCTGGTTTGTAGTCAACTGAGGAAAGATGTTCTCAATTTCTCCTGGTGAAGCTTCTCCTTATAATCACTGAAGCAGCAACTGGAACCCATGTTCAGCCGTTCTGTGGATAAGGTCATCCTGGGCAAGAGCAACCACCCATGAGCTATTAGGTGAAACAGAGATGCCACTGTCTCCTTCTCCAGTGGGGTGGCGAATCTTGGGGTTTGTTTCCCTTGTTTTTAACTTCACTTCAAGCCAACTTCCACCCTTCTGCTCCCATTTTTTTAATTTGGGTGCCAAGCTGAAAACTTTGTTATTCACACAGACAAAATGCAGCCACTAAATGTAACCAATTAAATTGGCTGAGTTCTTTATTAGAGGGTGGTGGTGGGGTGCATCTGTGTAAAGTGTCCTTTAGCCTTCAAACAGCTTATTTGCTTGCACCAAGCCAGTTTCACTGCACCAAGAAGTCTCTACTAATCAAGACAAAAAAGTAATCCCTAATTCTCTGCTGTGCTGGTGTGAGGAGATGGGGAGAAGCTGTGATCTGGGGCCAGCCATTGTTTCGGAGCAGAATGCTGAGGTGATTGGCAGCTGCAAATTAATGGGAACGATTTTTAGACAGGGCTTGTCACATGAGGGCCTGGCCATCCTGGATATGCTGTCTGTGCTTTAACTTTCTAATTCCATCTGGAGTTCAGACAAAGAGGCCTGGATGAATCCTGCTCTTTGTCCATTTGGCTGTCATCATTTTGATTAACCTGATTCTTCAGCAGGAGCAAAAAGTAGTTGGCTTCAGTCCATGCAGACATCAGAAAAATAGCTGCTGTAATGGCCCGATGATCTCCACACAAGAGATCCCGGGACTAATCTGCTTTTTCTCCTATGTCTAATTAAAAAGTTCTCTTGATGTTTAAATTAACAATTTTTACAGTATTTTGACTAAATAATTCCTTTTGGAGCTGTGGAAAGCTCAAAACGTTAGCATGTCCAGCACAGGTATTACACCAAGGGTGAAAATGGGAACAGGAGTGCACACATGAGAAGGGAAAATAGGGCTGTAAAGGAAAGAGAAAAAGAGAAAAAAAGAAAGAGAAAGAGAAAAAAAGAGAGAAAGAGAAAGAAAGAGTGAAAGAAAGAGAGAAAGAGTGAAAGAAAGAGCAAAAGAAAGAGCAAAAGAAAGCGTATAAGAAAGTGTAAGAAAGAAAGAAAGAATGAAAGAGAGAAAGAAAGAAAGGAAAAAAAGGCTTTCATATATAGGATGCAGGAGGGAGCTATACAAGCCTGGGGACCTCAGCTTGCCAATTTACCCCCAGTATGACTGTCTCCTGCCCTGTCCCTAGGACCTGTGGAAGCTAGTGCAAGTTGCATGAGCTTAACTTATTACAAATGAGCTTCATTTACAAATAAATGTAACTAAAATTGCTATGTTTCCATTTTTGCATTACAGTAATTTTAAATACATTTATATTTTCTACTTTCTGGTCTGCTTTCCAGCAGTTCTCAGTAGGCTTGTAGCCAAATTGTTGACTGTGAAACCTAATATTCCTCAGATTTTTCCTGACTAAAAAAATCAGTGGATCCTTCTTGGTAACCAGCTGGAGGTCGAGTGCTGCACACGACTCATGCCCCAATCAACTTGGCAGAAAAAAGAGCATGCATAGGCACTTAAGTGTAATACATGTCCCCTTCAAGTTCAGTGTGTGGCCTGCAGGTCACTGTATTTAAAAGGGACTGCTAACTGTGTTTCTGCTTTCCAAAGAATTACAAATGTGCTGTTACTGCACAGAACACAATCCCTCCCTGGGGCTCTGAGAAAGTTATAGCACCTGTCTCTCCTCCAGGCTGGGTGACAGATACACAATCCACTGTGCAGGGAAAGGACATTGTTTTTGTCCCAGGAGACTGCAGGAGTAGGCTATTCTAACTGGTCACTCAACAGTGGAAAAAGCTAATGCCTTTCTATGGGATCAGCCACATGGTTATGCTGCCCCTATGTTTTCACAGTCCAGTTAGGTCTTGCCTTACAGCCTCTGTGGCTGAGACAAGAACCAAAGCCACCTGGGGCATGCTCCTGGCCTACCAGTCATGACATCTGTGGTTATGCACAGAAAATGCAGTGGCCAGGAAAGAAGGGGGGAAGGTACATGTGCATCTGAATAATGCTAATCAGATGACCCCGCTTTGCTTGCTGCTCTCAATCCAAGGGAGAAAAGTTCTGCACCTATAGAGGCAGTTTCTCTGTGGCTTTCCTTTTCTTCTGTCTTCTCTTCCTGCAACTCCACACTCCCGCTTCAGCCTTAGGTTTACTGCTGAAGAGCGCTATCATTTACTGAGCCTAATTACACATCAGCAAACTGAAATCCCTCTTGTCTGCTTTGGACAACTTGGACTCATTGTGTGGATCATGCAAGTGGGATTTGGCATGGAGCCAGGAAGAAGAGTAAATTAACATGGTCACTTAAGGTCATGGTCATAAAAAGCCATAGCTCTTCTGCTGCAGATTTGTCAAGGCTTTGGCTCTTTTGTACAGGTTTCAGTGAAGCAAAAAAATACAACCTATTTTTAGTGAGTCAGGCAATGTGTGATATGTTTCAGTGGAAAGCTATGGGTAGTTTTCTGCCGAACTGAACAGTTGACAGCTTTGGAATGGTGTCTCAGACTTAGCTGTTTGTTCTGACAGGGAAACCAGGGGATTGAGGAGAAGAGAGGGTCATTGACATTTTATTTCTATTTATCTCTGAATAGAAGAGACACAGGCATGGATGATACATGCGGGTTTTCAACAAACTGCTCTTGCAGATAAAATGGTCATACTTGGCAGACCACATTGAGAGAAAGAGAGCTGTGATTAGGTTTCCAGTTTCTTTGCAAATGAACAACCTAAGTCCCATTTCTGGCTTGGGTTTTGTTTTTCCGTTTCCTTTCGTGTGGTAAGTATGTTTATTACCCTGTGAAAGGTAAATAGCTGGAAATGTCACCTTTCAAAATCTGTTATTTTCCATGTTTTCCTCTGCATTGCTGAAACATGTATGCTTAATGAGCGAAGCTACAGCAACATGGATTTTAACAGCCAAACCCCTCCTGAGGGTCCTGGCTATTGTACAGCCCAGGTTGATGCCCATACATCCACAAGTTCCTCACTAGTGATGGGTGGGCTGGCAGTGCTGCTGTTAGTTTGGGCAGCTCCTTGTTACAAGATGGTCATGTTTAGTAGCCCACCTGGCGCCTTCATACCAGAATTTCCTCTTGGGACTCAGAGGAGATACAAGGATCTTGTCTGGTGATATTCTTAAGTGGAATGTTGGGGCTGGGAGAGAAGAAACAGAGATTGCAGCAGTTCAGATATCACAGGGAAAATGCTGGAGGGAAAAGCTATTTGAACCACAAAATGCAGGTCACTGTGAAGCAGAGAGGTTTCACCTGCACATGAACTTCAACCAAACCACAGTTCAGGACTCCACACGTGAGCAGGAGGTTCAGCATCAGATCTCTCTTCCAGGGGTAGCTTTCATGTTTCAGTAATGTGCTAAACCAAAACTTTGGATCCAAACACCCATTCAGACTCTAAAGTATTTGGGTTTGGGTCAAGACCATATTCCAGCTTCCTCCCAACCCCCATACTCTGTGCACTTCCACTGTCTGCAAAGTGCCTGCTGATAAACACTCCTGATGTTTGGAAGCCTTCATTTCCAGCTCCTAGCTCTAGCACAGTGGTCCAGACATAATGTTGACATATACTTATGTGAAGCTCACTGAAAAATGCCACTTCATGTCCTATAAAGGTACAATCTTGTGTTCAGAGGATATTTTATTTATGGAGACACAGAAAGCTGTGTGTGTATGTGTATATACTCTGTAAAAAGTCCATTAGCCAAGGTGTAAGTGAAATGTATCTGACCTCTGTGTCATTAACATGCTGTCTGCAAAGGTGCCGCTTCAGAGCATTCCTGACCTCACCCCAAACCCTCAGTGAGAGCTGGAAAGTGAGAACAAGGCTAGAGGATGGGGTTTTTTTTAAGTGAATCAAGCAGTGTTTTGTCTGAGGAGAATGAGAATAAAAAAGTAGGGAAAAAAAAAAAAAAAAAAAAAAAAAAAAAAAAAAAAAAAAAAAAAAAAAAAAAAAAAAAAAAAAAAAAAGGCAATCCAAGCCCATGATAAATCTTGGTCTTTTTCCAAGCCTTACTAAAAGCTCTAGCCAAAAAGTAAGAAACAGTATCTGAAATGTTTGTGAGGGAAGGCGGCTGTGCCAGCATTCGTCCAGCAACATCTGAGAGGAGAGAGAATTTTATATGTGATTGCCTTAGACTTGTTGTCATTATCAATTAAGCTTAGAAAGCTCATTTGATATGCTTGGCCATCCTGTGCACTTGCCAGAAAGGCACGATTTCTCCTACAGCTGCGGCTGCGAAGATGTCTGAAATACTGTGAGGAGGAGGAGGAGGAAGGAGCGAGTGTAGCCAGCGAGGTGATACTGGATGTGCTGTACTTTTCCTTGAGAAAAGCCACTTTGGATGGAGGCCCAGCCCTGGCACTTGGTGCACATCATCGTGTGGCACTTGTCACTTGTCAGTCCTCGTGCCTCCTGTGAGTACAATGCAGTCTGGTAACAAACTGGTTTGCTGCATCCTCCTTTCTAGCCAAGGGCACACCGCTCTCATCACAGAGGATGTGCAAAACAACCCTGTTGTGTGTGGCTTATTTATTATTTATATGCCAAGAGGTTTGACATACTGGGTAACTATGTTACCGAGGTAGCAGCAGCAGCTTCAAAAATGAATTTTGCCATGTGGCTTTGTTAGTGTGAGCATTCCTGTGCTTTGAGCTTCATAGACAGCTCATGTATACCAGCACTGTGCACTTGGGGTGAGACACGAGCCGCATGCTCACTAGCATTGCTTCTCTCCTGTGTTTCTGTACACAGCAGGCTTTTTAAGCAAAGGTACTCACCTAGAAAGCCCAGCAAAAATGATGTGAGCACTTCTGTAAGAGTTTAACAATATGACTGAACTCTTAAATTGTGATATTCTGGTTAACCTCACCCAGACTGAAAAAGGAAGAAAACACAATTTGAGGGGAAAAGAAATAAAACTCTTCCCCAAATTCCCCTGTAGGTGGGACCACCAGGATTGAATATAGCTGCAGCATGAGGGAAGCAGGATGGTGGAAGGGATCTTGTGGTGACCCAGCTGCCTCCTGAGACACGGTGTGAATTTGCTCCTCTAAGAGAGGCAATTAAAGGTATTCTGCAAATCCACCCCAGAGTATGCTGTGGGGACTTTTTCTGACATGTTTTTGGGGGAGAGTTACGATTGTGTTGGCAGAAACTGTCCTGCAGGAGCAAGTAGAACACACACCTGCACTGGGTTGTAGAAGACCTTATCTTCCCCAGAATACCTTATGATCTGGCATAGGGACAGATCCTGTCCTTACCATGTCCCCCAGTGTGAAGGCTACCAGTAACAAGTTACTTCTGCTTGGAGAATTTTTGGGCCCATGCTTTTGCTGGGGACAGTGGGGAGGGCAAGTTCTGCATGCTTAAGTGGTTTCATTGTGTTTATGCTGCTGAAATGAGTACAGCTTTTTGGCCCAGAAATTCTGGAGCTGAGCAGGTATTCAGGATGCTGTGACTATAGCACCTATTTCGAAGGGAAAGTGTCCCTTGCAGAGCCACCGTCAGCATCTTCCAGCAAGATGCAAGCACCAGCCTCCCTCCTCTCGGCACTGTGTCTGGGACCCTATTGAGCTGTGCACCCCACAAGGCACCTTGCAGTGGGGTGACATACCTTTAGGAAACATCCCTGACAACTTCCACTTCCCAAAAGATGTGGTGAGTGCAACCAAATGGTGTCAGAGGCTGAAGCTATAGAAAATTTGGTCTTGGTTCCAGATCTTGCTAGGGTGTTACTCATTCCTTACAGCACTTTTTTCTGTCTCTGCTTTCATGTATTTTAGTGTTAATTATAGTTCCCTGTGAGGCCTGTGGGTATAATCAAAAAGCAGAGGCAGAAATGGCTCCTGAATTAATTGATCCTTGAACCATAATGAAAGTTGGATCTTGCATCCTTTAAAACATCTCTTCCATCCATACCTAGCCAGCATTTTCGGGTGCTGATCCGATGAAATATGTTCAGGTTAACCACAAAGTGATCCTGAGCTGTGAACTCCAGAAACCCTACCCCAGACACATAGGTCCTAATGTAAAAAATGTTATGTGTTATCAGCAGGCAGCTTCCTCTTTATTTTTAACAGGCGACTGGGGAGTGAGAGTAGAGATAAATTCTGTGAAGATACATGTCATTCATATTTTATAAACAGATAAATGGATTCAGCAATACAAAGGGTAATGCTTTTGAATGTGAATTTTGGTGCATAGATCAACAGGGTTTGCTGCTTAAACACTTAAGCAATAAACCTCTATGGAAAATGTTTTTGTTGCAAAGTGAAAGGAAATTAGTCTGTTTAAAAAATTGCAATCATCATCATCATCATCCTTCAGGTAGACTCTACAGAATGCTCTTCTTCTGAACACTTCCATAAGCAGCAGGTTAAAAAAAATAAAGCTGTTTGTTAGTTTCGCACATACTACAGTTTCACACATGCTTTAGATCACCAAAACCAGCACTGTTACCACTGTTGTCCACCTCTACCATCTTGTTCACACCTCTGTCCCGTAGACACCTGGTGCTGACACAAGCATCTGTGATACTGCATGGTGATCCAGATCAGTGAATTGATCTGCATTAAAACTATGATTACCAGAAAAGAAAAAAAAGGTTGGTTTTGCCTGTTGTCATTTAAGCAATCCCCCACACCTTTTCACTGCCCTGTGAACTTCATTTGGTTATTGAAGTTGCTCACCATAGAACTGTATTGAGATAGTGGACAGGGGATAGGTGAGCTCTTTCCACAGAAGTGGTGTCTTATGTCAGTGTGCTGTGTGTGTGCATGGGCAACAGCTAGATCTTGCTGTGCCAGACACAGCAAAGTGCAGGCTCTGTGTTTGTGGACACAGACCATCTCATTCTTGGTTGCTTGTCTAGTCCAACTCTCTCTGTGGATTTGCCCTCAGCTGGTTTTGAAAATAGAGGCTAATCTCCTAATCAAAGAAGATATTTGGAAAAACTGAAGCTAGCTTGCATTGAGCAATGCAGCTTAATAGCAGAGTTGAGACCAGAATCAATGTCGCCAGACTCTGTCCTCTGATTTAATGACCAGACTAATGATCCCCTTCACATATGCCTGACAAAAATCTCATGCAGACAGATAAACTTACAGATAAATTTGGATCCTAATGAATTCTTCATTAGAAGTTACCTTCGAGAGCTCTGCTGATAACAAATTAACCTGTTGTCGTGGTTTAAGCTCAGCCGTAAATCACACAGTCGCTCTCTCACTCCCTCTCTTTTCCTTCCCCCACTCCCAGAAGGATGGGGAGGAGAATGTAACTCCCATGGGCTGAGATAAGAACAGTTTAGTAACTAAGTTATAACACAAAACACTACTGCTACCACCAATAATAATAATGATAAGGGAAATAACAAGGGAAGAGAATACAACCACTCACCATACACCAACCGATACCCAGCCTGATCCCAGCAGTGATCTATCACTTCCGGGTAACTGCTCCCAGTTTGCATACTGATCATGACTTGTTGTGGTATAGAATACCTCTTCGTCTAGTTTGAGTCAGGTGTCCTGCCTCTGCTTCCTTTTGGCTTCCCCTCCTCCCTAGCAGAGCATAAGACTCAGAAAGTCCTTGGTCAGAGTAAACATTACTGATCAACAACTAAAAACATAGATGTTATCAATGCTGTTCCCAGGCTGAAAGTCAAAACCACAGCGCTGTACCAGCTACTAAGAACGAGAAAAATGACTGCTACTGCTGAACCCAGGACACCAATATTGGAAACACATCAGTTTGAAGATGATCCTGTCCAGTGCTGGAACCGAAAGCATATGTAACTTCCCTGTCTTAACTAGCTTGACAATATAACACATGTCATTCATGATTTTAGAGTTTCGGCAATGTTTTTTTCATTAAGGGAAACAGTAAGTACAATAAAGTATCTAAAATCTCACACACCTAAATGTTAAGTAAAGGAAGTCTCTACCTGAACTGATAGAGAAGGGTGCATGTGATGAATATCTGTGTGCACATAGAGTAAGAAATGGAATTAATCTGAGAAAAAAAAAAGCAGTATTTACCCGTAGGCAAAATATCCTACCTGAGTGACTAACACAGGAAGCAAGAGGCCAGTACGTCTGGGTTGTGACCCTCTCTGACACTAATACATCATGCACAACAGGAAGACCAAATTAGGAGAAGTAACAACAAAGTTGTTATTTCTTGTTGTTATTTCCAAAGTTGTTATTTCCAAATTATGTTTTTTTCATTCATTTTTGAGCACCTTTAGCAGAATCTAGTTTCCAAAGAAGATGAGTATAAAGATGAGATCTTTAACTCAGGTCAGAGATGCAGGTAGCAAAGCCTAATCTTTAACATCTCGGTACTTTAGCTTACCTTCCTTTACAGCTGATGGTGGAACACTGTCATACTTAATTCACAGAGGTGCTCTGCCTCATTTAAGCAAAATGCTTTCAGATTCCTGGAGGACAAAAGTGATGTTTTCTCTGTACAAGAAATGGATCATAGAATCATAGAATGATTTGGGTTGGAGGGACCTCAAAGATCATCTAATTCCAACCCGCTGCTACAGGCAGGGACATCTTCCACTCTAGCAGGTTGCTCAAAGCTCTATCCAGTATATCCTTGAACACTTATAGGGTGAGACAGCCACTATCCAGTATATCCTTGAACACTTATAGGGTGAGACAGCCACAACTTCCCTGGGCAACCTGTTCCAGTGTCTCACCACCCTCACAGTAAAGAATTTCTTCCAAATACCTAATTGATATTTTCCCTCTTTCTGTTTCAAGCCATTATTCCTTGTCTTATCCCTACATGCCCTTGTAAAAAGTTCCTCTCCAGATTTCTTGTAGGTCCCCTTTAGGTACTGGAAGGCACTTGGCCTTGTTGAACTTGAGGTTGGCACTGACCCACCTCTCACATGTTAAGGTCTCTCCAATGTATCAAACGAATCATACAGCATCATTGACAAACTCACTGAGGGCGCACTCAATCCCACTGTCCATGTCACCAACAGAGATGTCAAACAGCACCATTATGGTCCAAGTACCTACCCCTGAGGAGCACCATTTGTCACCGGTCTCCATTTGGACATCAAGTCATTGACCACAACTCTCTATATGTGACCATCCAGCCTGTTTCCCCATTGTCTTAAATTTTTCTTCTTAATTCTATTTGCTGGCTTTGAAACTTTCTCAGACTACACAAAACCTCAGGTGTACTAAAAATATTGCTTTCTTTTTTAAAAGTTTGTATTTCACACCATGCTGACGTTAGTGCTGAGAATTTCTTTATGGAGGCTAAAGCAACTTACCAAGCTCCTCTTGATGGCACCATGCAGTAGTATAGAAATATGTGATTTGTTTATTTGTATTGCACCTTGGCTTGATAATAGGACACTTTTTAAAACCATGTTTTTTCAAAGCCATGTTGAAAATTCAATGGACAGGAGCCATTTTTTTAGTCTCTCAAATCCCTAAAGAGCTAAAAGATAAGGATCAGATACATCTTGGAACAGAAGCTGAAGTAAACCAGCAAGAAACCCAGACTTAAATGTCTGAAGAAATGAGTCTGTGCTCTTTAGCTAAAAAGAAATGTTCTACTTCAGAATTTTCCCCAAACCACTAAATCTTAGAAAAACATATTTATCCTCTTTTTTCCTCACTTTATAATACACTTGTGAGAGGTCTGTGCTGTCTTTGCCATGCTTTTTCTCTCTCTGAAGAGGGAATGGGCTGCAGCATTAGCAGGGTCTCTGAGCGCTGCAACTATGGAGTCTTGGGTTTTGTTTAAGTAATCTGTACTTGTTTATTTCCTTGGAGCTTTTCACTGGGAGAAAGTTGCAGACATTCAGGATATTCCTATGTATGCCATTGAGGACCCTCAAGCCCACACTTTCTCCTTTTCCTTGCTTTTTTTCTTGAACAGATTTTTCTGCTTGGAAGCTTCCCCATGGGCTTGGGAGGCAGATTACACTTTTCTCCATGGGATGCATCCAGTTGGCTGCAGGAGATCTGGATCATATCTTTCTTTCTGCTACTAACCTACTTTGGACAAGCTACTTCCTTTCTTTGTGCCTTTGTGCTCTTGCTCACCAGCTGAGATTAGAAACAGTTCAGGGCAGAGCATGCCTGTAAAAATTACAATGCATTTGTGCAATACTTCTGGCACAGTGGGGTCCTGCAGTCAGCAATGTTCTTAAACTATTGCTAAAGGACAAATAAGAGTAAGATCCTTACAGCTGCTTTTGATCCACACCTCTCAATGGCTCTTACATGTCATCCTGTATCATCCTTTAATCCCTTTATCATCTCATTTTGATCTTTCCTTTTGTCCACACTAGCTTATGGAGGATTTTATATGCTTTCCTTCCCCTCAACTCTGAATCCCTCAGAATACCTGAAGAATTAATGTTGACAGATTTTCACACCAAATAGCTTCCTTAAAAAATGCAGCATCATTGTACTGGGAGAACCAAATAAGTACTTGCCTATACCAAGACAATGGCAGTGAAAAAGGTTAATTCTTGGCTTTTAAACTTTTTTTTTTATGAAGTGAGGTTTTCCACAGGCGTGACACTACAGTTTTGTTCCAGGCAGGATCACTTTCTGTTTGCAATAGAGAGCACTGAATGGTGGTGGAACACCCCAAGACCTTAACAGTGGCAATTACCAACCCCTTTTGCATGGTAGCCAGAGGCTTTCCAAGTGGTCAGTGGGACACAGCTAGTCTCATCAGTTGCAACTGGCAGTGGAGCCTCTCTGTTCGCACATGGGTAGTTACAAGTCATATTCAGATCACAGCCAGAAAGTACAAGAGCCCAGCAGGAAACAAAGGACAATTCTAGCAATAGACCCAGGCTGCCAACCTTTTGCACATCCTTAGCTCAATCTGCATCCTGGTGATGGATGTATTTGAAGGAAGATCCTGCTGACCTTTGCATATGGTGCTCCAGTGGTCAGTTAAATCTGAACCCATTTTTACACTCTCATTCATTTTAGAAGATGTAGGACAACACTTCCTGGGATGATCAAGTGAACCAATTTTAAAATAAAGGCACAAAAATATACCAAGCAAAAGTGATCAAAGATCTGAAAGTTATATGTTGATTTTAATGGACATTGGATCAGGACCCAGTGGGGTTTTTTTAGTGTCTATAATAATGCTCCTGCACACACAGTTAACACCATGAAATGTTCTTTGTATTTATAGCTGTTCTGCAAGCAACTCAGGGCCTCCTGACAGACAGCATGAGTAAAAATTAGCACAAGATTATTGGAGGCACCAAATCACGCCATGGACTTGTTGTTTGGATAATAAAGTTCAGAGGTACAGAGGATAATCTCATCAGGGAGACAGGGTGACCAACTCTCAGTTATCATCCTTCTGTACACTTCCTTTTTAGCTAATTAAACCTTAATTCTTCACAGGAAGCAGTTTCTGCAAATTCTGCAATAGCTTGGCTTCATATTATTTAACATATCTCTCTTTTTTTTATCAGGAGAAACAGGAAAAGTA
The DNA here is from genome assembly GCA_002631895.1 of Agapornis roseicollis. Lineage (NCBI taxonomy): Eukaryota > Metazoa > Chordata > Aves > Psittaciformes > Psittacidae > Agapornis > Agapornis roseicollis. The sequence goes on along the minus strand of NDXB01015027.1, from coordinate 68,660 downwards.
AAGTTCCAACATGTAGACCTAAAACATTGCCTTATCTTTCCATTAGTGTATTAGCAGTTCTCATCTGACATAGTACGTGCTCCATTCTCCAAGAATAAAGATATATATTTTTAAACAACTACTCTAGGATAAAAATGTGGATGAGCTTTGAAGCTGGGGAGTTTCACTATACATGCTATTTCCTCTCTTTAGTACGATAGGGAAAGCACTCTGACTCTGGATTTTACTTTCACATCATTATTCACTGCCTTCTTTGAATAACGTTATTTCAGTGTTCCTAACTTTAGGCCTTCATAAACCATCATGTTGCTTAAAATACCAGTGAAGCTGGTGTCTTTCTGTCGTCTGGTGGCCCTGTCTATTGGATTTATATTTTCAACTTTTCTTCACAACCGCAAAAGGTAGAAACTATTTCTTTTGAATGAATGAAACATGACAGTTTCCTGTAATTGTATGACTTCGGGAGCCGGGGTTTTAAGCAGAAGCAATCTCTCTCCTAATAAAATCACAAGTGTTGGCAATTCTGTTCCTGCCTTTGATCACTTAATTTTTGTAGCAGGGTCTCACAGCATAGAATCAAAGAATAGCTGACTTTTCAAAAACAAAATTTACTTTCATGGTCAGCATTAAAATTCACGGAAGAATCACTCCTTACTGCTCACCAATATCACATGAACCCCAGTTCAACAATACATTTGCAAATGCTTGTGTTGACATGAAGGATCCATTTATAACAATTCATGAATCCTGTTAGAAATTATGAACTTGCTGCCCATGTGAGTGGAGAGCAGGAATTGCTTTTTATCATTTTTTGCCTTTGTTATTCAGTTTTATCTGTGACTGTTGTAAAGTCCGGCACAATAGTGGCACAGACTAACAAGATCTGCTGATTTGCATGCTTGGCACTCAGAATTAATTTGCTTCAAAAAAAGAAGGTATTTCACACGTGTAGAAAAGTTAATTGTAGAGAAGAGTATCTGCTAATTGTACACCTGATAGTTGTTCCTGACCACCTCCAGGGGCTGATTACAGACTAATGACAAAAAGGGGACATGTATGGAGAGCAGCTCCTTGTTCAGGGCGAGCAGTGCTAGCATAAGCTCTCCTTTGGGGCACAGATGCTTTCCTGACCCTGAAGTCCTACACAGATGGGCCCCCAGTGACAGAATGAATGATAGAAAAGGATTTATATTCAGCTTGATCACTTGTTGACTTTTAGTATCTCCTGTAAACTGCCATTTAAGGACTATGTTGTATTTAGGAACTGTGTAAAATCTGAATGTGAGCATATTATACACCACACATAGGGGTTAAGTAGGGAAAGATCCAATTGGCTTCTGGAGAGGATTTGTGTTAGCTGTAAGTGTCTGCAAAAAGTCAGTATGGAGCTCCAAAGACAGCTGTTGGATGATGGTCCCAGATCTCAGGGATGAGAGCAAGACAGGGGTCTGAGCTGCAGTGCCTTGATTTGTCATGAGCTCTTCCAGAGGTTTCTGGATGTCATTGAGTCTAGAGGTGGTCCCTACACACAACATGGGAATGTATCCAGTCAGCAGGGAAGCATAGCTAAATCTGGAGTTCAAAGAGAGACACATTTAAAGTTTTGTTAAACCAGATGTTAGAGGTTTACTATGACATTAACTGAAATTGTGGATGATCTCCCCATGACTTCAAAGAGGATGTTAACTGAACTAGACAGTGAATCCATGTTCACCTAGGCTGTCTCCTAGTTCTGGCTAATGGCTTAAGCTCCAGTTTTATGCTGTTGGTAGAAAACAGTTTTAATTAAACAGCAGACGTGAAAAGCGCTCTTCTGATATGACACGTGATACAAGGGAAACAGGTGATTTTCACAAACCACTTGGCTCAAAAACCATCAAGAACCACAACGAAAATTTAACTGTGACAGAAAAAAAAAATATTAACGTCATCCACTGCCTTATTTGATCATTCTACACACTTGAAAATTGAGAATTACTTTAGAGATTCAGAGCAGCCGTGCAGAGAAGGACTTGGGGGTGGTGGTCGATGAGAACATGAACATGAGCCGGCTGCAGTGTGCACTTGCAGCCCAGAAAGCCAACTATATCCTGGGCTGCATCAAAAGGAGCTTGACCAGCAGGTCGAAGGAGGTGATCCTGCCCCTCAACTCTGCTCTCGGGAGACCTCACCTGGAGGATTGTGTGCAGTTCTGGTGTCCTCAACATAAAAAGTTGAAATTTTTGAGCTGTTGGAACAAGTCCAGAGGAGGGCCATGAGGATGATCAGGGGACTGGAGCATCTCCCATACGAAGACAGGCTGAGAGAGTTGGGACTGTTTAGCTTGGAGAAGAGAAGGCTGCGTGAAGACCTCATAGCAGGCTTCCAGTATCTGAAGGGGGCCTGCAAGGATGCTGGGGAGGGACTCTTCTTTAGGGACTGTAGTGACAGGACAAGGAGTAATGGGTTCAAACTTAAGCATGGAAGTTTTAGATTGGATATAAGGAAGAAATTCTTTCCTGTTAGGGTGGTGAGGCACTGGAATGGGTTGGCCAGGGAGGTTGTGAGTGCTTCATCCCTGGCAGTGTTCAAGGCCAGGTTGGATGAAGCCTTGGGTGACATGGTTTAGTGTGAGGTGTCCCTGCTTATGACAGGGGGTTTGGAACTGGATGATCTTGAGGTCCTTTCCAACCCTAACTATTCTATGATTCTATGATTAGGAAGAAGTTGATATGCTGTATCTTTTAAAATGTTACTATGATAAAGACATAGATGTGACTTACTAGCTGTTTTATTGCTACTTCATAGCAGCAACGTTCAAGTGGTTTGAATTTTTTGTGTAAGACATAGGCCTGGTTCAGACATTTTAAACAGCATGCGTGACATAAGGGTAAACTGAATGATGGCACAGGCAAGTACAGGTGCCATGACTTAATTTGAACCTCATTCAAATTGTAAAAAAAAAAAAAAAAAA
>NDXB01015027.1:37346-63246 GCA_002631895.1 Agapornis roseicollis | reverse complement strand
ATAAAAAATTTTTTTTTTTTTTTTTTTATTCTCTTGGACTAATGAAAGTTTATTCAGCTGTTTCTGATGTCTTTAAACTAATTTTTCCTTCAACCATCTGTTCTAACTTTTTCTCTATGAAAATAGACTTCTCCTGCATGCTACACTTAGGTGAAATACTTATTTCAAAATCTTGTTGATTCCAGGCAAAGAAAATGCAGGCTTTACATGAAATAAGCATATAAACATATTCTTTCTCAGCATATCACTGTTCAAAGGCTTTAGTTTTGTAAAACTGTTTTCTTTACCCCTTCAGAGCTGAAAATGTTGCTCCTCCACAAGCACCATTTAAGACCCAAGTGTCAATGAACCAGGCAGCAAAATGACAGTTACTTAAACAGCACATGATTCGAGACAGTTTTAGGAAATTCCTAACACTTTGCGTCCTATTTTTTTCCTGGATACAAAGGGACAGATTGTGCCTGACCTTGGGAGATGCACCAGAGGCGAGGTGGGAGGAGGGGGAAGGCAACAGGCACATGGTGCTTTCTCTTTTGCTTCTCCTTCTCTTCTACACATGCTATTCCCTTGCTGAGCAGCTGGGTATGGTCTCTTTTCTTCAGCTGTGAACACAAAGACTGTCTGGCTTCAAGTGACTAAAAGTAGTGCAAGTTTTGCCACCAAGTACAACAGGGTGCTATTGTATCCTAAGCAGAGAGCTCGTAAAAGGATAAGGAAAAATTAATTGATGGATCTATCCTGTCATGTTCGTTCTGATACAACCAGGATACCTCTGCTGTTAGCTCTCCATGAATTATCTTTGTCAGAAGCTGGGACTGCAGAATTCAGTTTATGGACAATTGTAGAGTCCAAGCAAAACCCTTTTAGCACAAGGAATAAAGAGAAACTGACTCTGTGGGCTGTGTCCTGGAGATTCAGGAGGATGGGACAGGCCCATGTCAAGGCTTGTCTACCTAATACAATGAAGAACATCTGAGATCCTCTATCAGTGTCTTAGTTTTGGAAGAATTGGTTTAATCCAAAGGGTATCCTTTGTTTCAGAGCAGCCCTGCAGAGAAGGACTTGGGGGTGGTTATTGATGAGAACATGAACACGAGCCAGCTGCAGTGTGTGCTTTGCAGCCCAGAAAGCCAAATGTATCCTGGGCTGCATCAAAAGGAGCTTGACCAGCAGGTCGAAGCAGGTGATCCTGCCCCTCAACTCTGCTCTCGGGAGACCTCACCTGGAGTATTGTGTGCAGTTCTGGTGTCCTCAACATAAAAAGGACATGGAGCTGTTGGAATAAGTCCAGAGGAGGACCACGAGGATGATCAGGGGACTGGAGCAGCTCCCATATGAAGACAGGCTGAGAGAGTTGGGGCTGTTCAGCCTGGAGAAGAGAAGGCTGCGTAGAGGCCTCATAGCAGCCTTACAGTATCTGAAGGGGGCCTATAGGGCTGCTGGGGAGGGACTCTTCATTAGGGACTGTAGTGACAGGACAAGGGGTAACGGGTTCAAACTTAAGCATGGAAGTTTTAGATTGGATATAAGGAAGAAATTCTTTCCTGTTAGGGTGGTGAGGCACTGGAATGGGTTGGCCAGGGAGGTTGTGAGTGCTTCATCTCTGGCATTGTTCAAGGCCAGGTTGGACGAAGCCTTGGGTGACATGGTTTAGTGTGAGGTGTCCCTGCTTATGACAGGGGGTTTGGAACTGGATGATCTTGAGGTCCTTTCCAACCCTAACTATTCTATGATTCTATGGTATTTCTAAGTTTTCAGCTATCAGAAAGCTTCCCATTCATTTTAACTCCAAAACCCCAAACATCCTGGAACTTTTTTGTAAGATAGATGTTTTCCTGTCCAGTGCTAAAGGATGGCTTTGGCTAGACAGAGAGGTAAAGAAAACGATCCAGTCTACCTTTAGTCACTTGCACTCAATACCTTTGAAGCCCTCAGTCCTCAGTCCTCACTAAAGTGAACTTTTAGGTCAGTAATTAGGAGGGCAGGTTTTTAACCCTGTGCTTGCAATGTCCTCTTGTTGAAATTTGAGTCCAAAAAGTATAGAGTGTGATATTTTCTGTATGTAATACATGCCAATTTTCTGTTGTTCTTTTGCTCATTACAGCTGAATCAGAGCCTACTGGAGACTGGACCACCAGTGGTAAAAATTTTTCTCTCTAGTGTGGAGTCTCTGCTGTCAGTTACTCAGGTTTTGCTTCCGAAACCAGATAGATTCCTCCTTCCTACCCAGGTTCCTGTTGATAGAAATAATTGACCTTTACTTATCTATCTTGNGTGGAGTCTCTGCTGTCAGTTACTCAGGTTTTGCTTCAGAAACCAGATAGATTCCTCCTTCCTACCCAGGTTCCTGTTGATAGAAATAATTGACCTTTACTTATCTTGAGCAGGTGGAAAGCAACTTGTGTCTGCAAAATTGTATACAATAAGCCAGGCACAATCCAGTTCCCTACTACATTGTGTAAGCTTCTACTATGAGCACTACAAAGGGCTACATGTGAAGTTTACATGCAACTGATACAAAACCTGTACCACTTGTTAAACTTTTATGTTTGCCTCAGAGGCAGCTGCTTTATGTTTTCTTTGCAGGGTTTATTGTTTTATTTTGCCTAACGGCATTTTCAGTACAGTTAAATACCATCCACCTGATCTTCTGGATGGCACATAGTGCCAGACAAATGACACGTTAAGAACAGATTGGCAGAGTAGTATACATGTAATGAATGTATCATACACACAGACAGAACCCCACTTTTCAGTACACGTTATGAGGGCATCTCTATGCTTGCCTGTGGGAATGGGAAAGATGCTGACTTTGTCCTTCCACATCTGATGGAGAGTAGTTTGAGCCCCCTGCTTGAAGTAAAATGGTGGTGCCATGGCAGCTGCTATGTTTGACATGAAGACATCAGAGTGAGACACCTTCATGGTGGTCCATCTCCACAAGGAGACTGTTGGCTAAGGAATTCTCACCTCTTTTCTCATGCTAGGAGATCTGTTGAAATGCAAGGCAAAGGTCAGGGGTGGTTTTCTTTGGGAGAGAGAGGTAGTTATTTAGGAATTAATTTTCACTGAAGGCTGGATATTCTGGCACTTTGGCTTTAGATTTCTTAGCACAGGGACAGAGCTTGCCCCTGTTTCTGCTTGTCAGTGGTGATTTGTGTCTTAGAAGGAATCTCAGTCCTGACATAATGCTCTTCACTGCTCAGACAAACACAGGTAGTGTGGATTTAACAATCAGTAAATTGACTGTTCCTACCCAAGATGCTTTCTTTTGCTATGGGAACATTAAGTAGATTGCATGAAAATGGTCAAGTCTCCCCTGTTTGGTCATAAGCCAGTCCAAAATACATGCAGAAAGGTCTTTGATGATTTAATGTATGGAAAAGGACTTTAAAGCCTTAGAATTTGCTATGAATTCACTCTGCCTTGAAGGTCCAGTAATGAAAGGGGAATATGCTTTGATTTAAAGACCGGCTTTTAAACATTCAGCTTTGTATTTAGATGCAATTAGGACTCCAGCATGCTGCCCATCGAGTTTTCCCTGTAATTATTATCTTAAACACAGGACTCCCTAGACTTTTGTTCAAGCACTTCTGATATGATTTCTGGGATGCTGCAGGTGTGCACCTTCTTCAGCAGCAGCTGATAACTACATACATTTGATCTGCTACATTGCTCCTTTGCCAAAACAGTTTTTATTGTTTCCTATGTACTTACTATTAGGTAATTTTCAATTTGGTTTCTTTTATCAAAAATGAAGTCAAACATTTCCAAACCTGATTGCATATATATGGTAACTTACAACTAAATTAGCCTTCATATTCCTGCAAATTCACTGAAGTGCCTAAGAGAGGATCTGAATTAAATGCCTTTTTCTTTTTTTTTTTCCACACAAGTTTGATAATGTTGGCCTTATTGCTTATCTAAAACAAATAGCTATAAGATACTGACCCCTCTACCCCAAGACATAGCACACTTATCAGTCTCCCTGAAGTAACACTCCAGTCATCACACTTTTAGCTTAGAGATTAGTAATGAATGAGTGTTCTGAAGAAAAAAAAGTAATTGTTCACACTCCAGCTTGGCCTTACTTTTGACTTACTTATGGCTGTAAGTATAATGCTTGACAACTCCTAAGTGGCTGAAAGCCCAGATAAGTTTTAATCTAAAACATTATTAATTGGGACAATTGTCTCTAAAGTATACAGTGAAGAATAATTGCAAATTGCAGCTTTGGGCACAGTCAGTTCAGGTTTTGCTGAGTGGTGAGACCTGGAGGACTTCAGTGAAGCTTCGAGGCAGGTCATCAGAGAGAAAGAGATGGGAAAGGAGAAGCTGAAGGAAAGAATGGTTATGATGGTGCCAGAGGCACTCTGTGAAAGACGGACTAATGTCTTATTGATTGCAAGGAAAGATGAGACCATTGCCTTCTGGTACACCACAGAATTTCGTGCAATCTTTTTATACACTTTTGGCTCCATGCAGCACTTATCAAGTCACCCAGACTTACCACAGCTGTTTGAATGAAAGTACTCTTTTCATTTATCTTCCTCTCACAAAAATAGAGACTTCTTGGGCATGTCTGTATGAGGCAACACAGCTCTGTGTTAGATTCCAGTGCAAGGAGCTTCCAAACTCTTTTATCTCTACAGGGAAGCATAGAGATACTGACTTGGTCCTGAAAGCTGTGTTCCCCTGTCAGAACACCATTGCTTCCTTGGGCAGTATAGTCTTGCTGTTCTTTGTCCATTTTGTTCCCAGACCTCTGCATTGCACTGCCTTGTTATACATGTATGAACCTCTGCATTCCTACTACAGCCCTTGAATTGTGTTCCTCTTGTTTCTTACAGACTTTTCCCAGAACAGCAAATGCTACAGCTTGGCTTCCCACTGATCAGCAGACATTGCCTATTGTGGGATCTGGATTGCTGTTAAGAATATTGTGCTGAAATGTCAGCATTCATACAACATTGGGCTAGAATCAGATTTTCATAAAGGCAGATAAATTCTATTGATGTTGGTGGAATACTTCATAGTTAAACAGCAAGATCAAAATGTGGACCATTCCTTAGCAGTTCTTAAAACAATGAATATTGTTCCATGCATGTAATACTACATCAGCATCAACAAGGTGAGCACAGAATACAGCTCGTGATCCAGACAGCCATTTTACTATTTATCTCATCTGTCAATGCTTTTGTCTTATTGTTTGCCCCATGCTGATTACTCTGTTCTGTAACTTCCATACCATACTTTGTGATTGTATCTTGAAGGGTTGGTATTCTGGGCTGAGGTATCCTCCAACCTGCACACTACACTGAAAATTGTTGCTCTTCACAGAAGCTTGACTCCAGCGTCTAGTCTTGAAACTCTTCTCTCTTTTTGTCTAAGTCACATCACGAAGCTTACATTGGTGTCATGGTCCTGGTCAAACATGGCTCCAAAGTGTCTTTCCTGGAATTCTGTCTGATTAAAATGAATAGCTGAATTGATCCTCAGATTCTGTTAACAGTTGTGGGATAACTTCCCTTCATAAAACCAAAATCTTTTTGGAATTTGCAGGGCACTACAGCTGTATCTGTTTGGGATATTTTGAACTGAACTCAAGAGTGCAAACCACTCTAGGTTTTGCATGTCCAATAGCTATTAAAGGGGGCGCAGTATAAAGGCTTTTTTGGACCAGAGGGTTCCTCATTTAATTTGTGACTAATATTAATGCTGTCTGGGAGGAATATTAGCAGATTCAAACTGATGGATTACATTACCACTAAAAGACAGCATCAGTATACTATGACAGAGGCTTGTCTCCACATTTTGCAGTTGAGGCTAGGTCTGGCAGAAGTGTCCTTGGCTTCACCAATGGCAAGGTGCCCATCAGGCAGCTTCTGACCTGAGCCCAGAGGAGCAGAAGGGATCCTGTGCCCAGGAGGAAAACATTTAACTTTCTCTGAGAATCTGGTTCCTGGCTTTCAGCTACTGAGTCTGCTGAATTATGCACCGCGGTTTTCTAATGCAGACTGCTGTTCCCGCAGGAGTGGAGCAGAGACTACTCATTTAGCACAGGACTTGAGATTCGACTGAAAACCTGGATCCCAGAGGAACAAAGTCAGTATACTCTGTTCAACACGCCACTCAGCCTCTTCCCACACACTATATCGTTACAGCATGAGCGCTGTGGCTGCAGTCTTCAATTTCTCAGTAAAACAAGACCCAACCCTGCCATGTGGTAGAGGAATGTCAATCTATTTTGATGTTAAGAACCAAAAAGTCACGGATGAAAGAGCATGTCAAGATTTACAGTCCTGCTTTTAATTCATCTCAAGGTGCTGATTACTAGCGGCACTAAATCAAGCTCCGCTGCCTGTCTGGACAGGGAACACCTGGGAAAGGAAACGTTGATCTGCAGGGTGGCTGGGGCAGGGTGGGAGGACGTAGGCTCCGCTGCAGTAACCCTGCATCCCTGCAGATGGCTGCACTTAAGCTGTCTGGGGGAGCTTTGTGGAGCTGGGGGCCCAATTATCAGCAGGCTCTGATCCCTCAGCGACACAGATACAGTAATGATCTGATAGTATGATCACTGACCTTTGTTTTAAAAACACAGATACTTTATAAATACAAAGCTGCAGACAGCCTGCAAAAGCCGTCTGCATCCCAGAACAATGCTATTGCACAATAACAATCCCATTTTGTTTAAAGCAAACAAACAAAAAATTCTAACCCAGTTACTCAACAGTTCAGGGGAGTGCCAAATAGTTAGGGTGGAAAAAAAAAAAATAGAAAAGAAAGAATTAAGCTGCAACAAAGGGACCTACCTAGATGTTGTTTGCTTCTGTGGTCGCTCTGTGGGCCCATTTCTGATGTACTCTGTGTCCACAACGACGTGCTGGCTGCTCAGCGGGGCTGCACCACTACAGAAGCAGTGTGAGTCACAGAAGAGAGAGGCTCTGCATGACATCTGTATTTCTCGGTACCAACCCTGAGCCCATTCTGGTGCTCAGCCTGGGAACTGTCTTCAAACGCTGAAACTCTTTGTCATCAGTCATCCCTGTTCTTCTGTGGTCTGTTGAAACACCGCTCTCTGGAAACCTGTGGTGCAGTTACCAGGTCTGACAGTTCCTTTGTGAACCTCAGTCTTCCCTGAGGTGCCGCAGAGCTTTGTTATTTCAGTGAGCAGCTCAAGGGAACTGAAAAAAACCCCAAAGACAGTGCTAGTGTTAAGATGAATCTTTGTCTGGTTGGACACAAAATGGAAATGTATTTAAGAGACTATAGAAACTTTTCAGTTACCTTTATGGGTCAGTTCTTTCAGCCACAGAAGTCAAAGCAAGGATAGTTATTACCTTTGCTACCTAGAGGAGGCTTTAAGCCACAACACTGATTTAGGATTTAGATTTGAACACAGTGCTGGAAAGGTGGGAAGCCTGTTCAGGCTGGTGGCCCGGTTTGACCCCTTAAGGTAAGCAGTATAAGGAGGGAATCCAGCATCCATCTTCATCACAAACTATGAATATTGTTCTTCCAATGAACTTTTGGCAAGCCTTACCTCCTAGTGAGCTTCTGAGAGTGCCTACTGACAATACACATGACAAAACTTTGATACGCATTTTTCCCAAGGAAATTGCTGTGGGCTGATTTCTCAAAGGGTGACTCTTTGTATATTTATTTGCAAACATTTTCACTTTAAATAGCTCCCCTCCAAGTTTTGGAGCCTTCAAGGTAATGTCTTTTGCAGAGAACCTTTTGAAAGTGATGATGATGTAGAAAGGATGCCTCCCTTTTGATTCAATTACTCTCCAACAGCAATTGTGTCACTAAAGAAGAGCTTCAGAGGTTTTAATTCCCTGCTTTGACCTTTCAAGCCAGCTTTTGAAACTTTTAAAACAGCAAACTGAAACGGACACATGAAGGACACATCTGTTCATTCACATAACCAAATATTTCTGAATTAGAAGATATAATAAATTAAGCTATTAAAAAGACTGAAGTGATTTTCCAATGAGTGCCCACTGCGGTAACAGAATTTGCAAGACCTATATAACTACATATACAAATAAATCATCCAGATGGATATCCATTTAAGTGTCTCTTCTGCTTAAATATACAAGCCAATCTTGTTCTCTGGGAAAGATGGCATTTTGACTTATTTCTAAAGCAAAGATGAGGTTTTATACATTCTTTAATAATTTATACTTTCTTCATCTTTTAACAAATAAAAATTTTGGTGACAGTTTTTTCCCAGCAGAATCTCTAATCTGGTGATGTGTTCCCAAAAAGGAAAGGGAAGACATGCCACAGAACACTGGTAATGTTTAAAAAGAAAAATACGTGGTACCAATTTAAGGTATGTTGATATATGCAATTTGTAAGAATTTCATAGTCTAAATACCCAGAAGAAAAGACATTTTTGTGGTATTTCTATTGGAAGAAGCTCAACAACAAATAATGTGGCAATATTTCTAGTTGCAATAGTGCAAGGAGGCATTTTTAGTTGAGATGGTAGAAATAACATGACTGAACTCTTTGGCCTAAAAGGTCTTTTTGACATTCTTCCTATTGAAAAGTGGTAGGATGGAACATTTTAATAGGCGATGTGGGAATTTGTCCATAGTCACCCTTCAAAGACATAATCTTCACTAAAAAATAAATGGGTTAAAACTCAGTCTTACAGAATTCTCTGCCAGCCAGTTCATTATTCTCAATGCAGACCACATCTTCCTCTCTCCAAGGAGTGGGTTACGTTTAAATGGGGTCGCAATATACTTGAGTTATTTCCCATCAAATGCACCCAACACAGATATGAAAACATTCAAAGAGCCACTGTCAACATCACAAAAACTCTTAAAAAAATATTCAAGAAACCATAGTCAATGTGTAAAACCTACATAGAAATATTTAGACCCATTAAAAAATGTTCCCCAGTGGCATGTTTGACCTGAACCAGTCTTGCCCAGGACTGTATGTGCAATGTCATTGTGCAGTACAATCTTATATTAGGTATGTGAGTATTAGTATTAGATGTGAGGGTATATAGATGTTCTTCTGAAAACCTAAGCCCTCGTTTCTGTTCTATCATATCTCTACCATTACACTGAATTAGTTCATCTTGCATCTCCTGTGGGAAGAAGTCTTCTTCTTTTCCACTTCCTACCATGTAACCTTATGTATTTTTATGGCCTCCTGCCTTTCCTGCGCATTCTTACAATTCCTCTACAGTTTCTTGTATGTGTAAATAAACCATGCTGTCCTTTACAGACACTAGGGATTTGCCAAGGGACAATGTCTGAGTTACCTTCTCCTCTCCAAGCCTTGGCTGCGCAGGGCAGTCTTTACAGTGGCTGTAGCCAGCCTTATTTTGTCTGCCTTCCCCAGAGGGCAGTTGCAGGCAAGGTTCAAGACTCCTTCATAGCTCAAACCACCTTGGGAATCAGTTTGACACTGAGATATACTGAAGTGGGATATAAAATTATGAGTGTTAGCTCCTTCTCCTCTGATGTAAATACCAGAAATACATTTGTTTCAATGGATCCTGAAAGAACAAGTGAGGAAAGAAAACAGCTAAGCCGGTCTAAATTAAGCAAAACTAATTGGGTTTACAAGCTAAGCAAGACTGCTTATAATCTATAATTGGTGGGATTTTTTAGGAATCAATAGCACATAATTTTATCCAAACAAATATATTCTAACTTTTATTTGCAAGTTTCCAGAGGAATCAATACTGCTATAGAAACAGAACTTTTTTTTTTTTTGTTTAACTCAGGAACAATAATTTCTGCTTAAGGAATTAGATGTTTCATATTTTGCTAGAAAAGCTCCTTGCATACGTCAGCTTTTTATTTGAAGTTATGCACCTGGATTCTGCTTTGTATATTGCTTTGCTGGCTTTCAAGAACTGAGATCTCAACTTGCTTTGTTGTAGCCCCTTCACAGGCTTGGTCTTGGGCACATTGATGCTAATGGTGAAGCTTCCATTGACTGAAATGGGTTCCCCCAAAAGTCAGACTTTGAGAAAAAAGACATGCACACACCGTATGTATCACTCTTCATCTCTGGTGCAGTTCCTGTGGATGAGTTGAAAATTTTATTTCTGGTTTTTCCATCATAAATGTCCATTGTGTAGCTTGGGCTGACTGCTATTTTCCACAAGCAGTTTTGGTAAATATAATTTACTGGTTCTCATTATGTATTTAGTGTTTATAAAACATAATAGTGTTGTCTAAGTCTATCTGACAGTGAAAACTCTGGCTGAACACTAGTAAAGGGCTTATTGTAAGAAACTCCTTGGAAGGAGAGGCTGGAATGAAGAAAATGTAGTCATTTGACCCAAAAGAAAAAGCAAAAAGACAAGACTTTTACAGGAAAAACAGTAAAGCCAGAAAAGAAAACAAAAGGGTTGTTTCAGTATGGATGAGTCAGGTATTGCATTGGACTGAGAATTAGACAACATGAAGAAGTTTTTGATAAGAAGCTTGCATGTGACATAGGAATTTACCAGAATCTGCTGGAGGTGTTTGAAATGGAGAAGTGACAAGGGCTTGATTTGTATGAGAGTAAATTGGATTTAGCAGCATTATGTATACACCAGAGGCAAGCATGATGAGATGCAAAGGTCAAAATGGCAGAGGTTGGAGTAGCTGAGGCAAGAGATTACCAAGACACATGTGGTGCAATTGTAAGTAGCACATTTCAATTTTTCAGATACTTTAGAATCATAAAAAAAGCAATAGATTTCCATACTAGTTGATTAAAAATGGAGAAATAAGAAAGATCTTAGATATGGTTTAAATGGCTTGTCTGCCAAAGGATGGTCTAGAAAACAAAGGTGAGTTTAGGAAAAGATGAGCTCAAAACACAGTGAGCTTGTCTGTGGTAGTAGTGCTCATTTAGAAATAGAGTGGCTTTAGGTTTTGTATATTTTAACAGCTTCCAAAGGAAGAAAAAAGTCTTATTTGGCCACATCTATAAAGTGACAGGAGCCCTACAGCCTGGCAGTGAGGGTTACACCCCTGCTTCCAGGCCAGTAGTGTGAGGAATGGGTTTTTCAAATATCGCAGACCAGTGCTTTAACCTGGCAGCCTTTGATTATTAGGGGATCACTATTCTGTCTTAATGAGTAGCACTTATATCTTCTAACCTCTTGTTTCCAAATTCTTTTGTTTTTCCTTAAGAGTGTCTGAAATCTAATTCAAATACCATCTAATTGTTTACAAATTTAATTTCTTTTTTTTTTAGTGGACACATGACAAAGTTTCATTTTTTGTTTGATCAGAGATTCTTTCCCCCTCTCTTCCAGCTATTGAACAACTAAAATGAGCTGCCCAGCCCTTCCAAGAGGTTAAGTGGGAGAGAAAGGAATACCAATAGAGTATTGTGAATGTGCCTGTATGCCCCCTGTCCCCATCAGAGTTCCAGTTTGTTTTATACAAATGGCACAAATAGGATTCAGCCATGTGTTCTGTGCTACATACGAGATACATCTGCTGACAGCATTGATTAGGACAGATTCCCTATCCCAGCTGAAAAGCAACTAAGGGTTTAAACATGTTAGCACCAGGTCTCATAGCATGACCCAGCTAGGGAAGTCTTTTGTTAATAGTAAGGGCACGGAGATCATTCCTCGTGGTGCTGGGAGGGAATATTGGCAAGAAGCAGAATTGCTCCTTATAAGAATAGGGGGTATCTGGTAATTCATTAAAATCTGTAAAGCCAGGAGAAAGTTTTTGAGCATGCCTGCTACAACTAGTGTTACTCACAAAATCTGACTCAATTCAGTTTAAGCTTCTGCTTATAACTTCTCTGAAGAATTTTTCCTCATCTTGTTCAATTAAATCCTGCACTACATTCCAAAACTAAAGCACTGTATACGAATGCTTAGCTGATGACATTGGATCATCTGGGCCTGAACAACTTCACTACTGGAGATCTGCTAAGTGATTATGCTGGGGCAAACATAAACATTACTGGAGACTACCCTAGCACACTGAGCAGGGAAAGCTGAGGCACACAACCCATGTGACTGAGAGCAGTTGCTTTCCTAGGAGGTGATTAATGCAAACTCTGAGTCACACATTGTTAATGAGAATGATGAGCCTTTGCTATAACAGTAAAAGAAAAAATGTTAGAAGGCAGATCTCAGGAGGAACAGCAAAGACTCTTTATTTCCTAATCAGTCTGCATATGCCACTGTAACTCCTGTATCAGTAATGCTTTTTAATCAAATTCTTTCATGGCATGCAAAGATTCAGCCCAAGCTTCTGAAAGTCAGCATCCCTTCCAAGTGCAGAGGGTGCCTAATGGTTTCCTTGCCACTTTGAAAAGGCATTTCTCTGACTCAGGAAGGCAAAGGAGAGAGAAGAAAACTCTTGCCTAAAGAGCAATCATTCTGTTTGGATGTAGACAATTTTTCAAGTAATGTTCAAAACCTGACTGTAAAGTACAAACATGAGGGCATTTAAATTGAATACCAGAACTTAACCTATGATACCACTTAGCTTGACCTATGCAAAATGCCAATGCATTCATTCTTTAAAACCTACAGTGCATGAGAACAGGAAAATCTTTCAGCTTGACTGCAGCATGCTTGTTCATCTGAAATAAAGTCAAGCACTAAACATTATTTGAATATATCCTTCTGTATCATAATTTTCACTTCAGACTCTGAGTGACTCAGTCATGATGAATGCTCTATAAAGTTCCTATCTATCTGCCTCCTTTCTTCAATAACTTGTCTGTGAAAACAATAGTTTTCTGGAAAATTAGTGACAAGTCATTTAAGAAATAATTGTTAACCTTTAGTTTGCCCATATTTTTTTTCCTGAAAATGTTTCTTCTTTCTCCAGAGATTTATCAGGAAAAAGTTACAAATAAAGTAGGTAGACACAAGTTTTTCTTTTTCTTGTTATTGTGTGATTTTCTTATAATTTGGATACCAAGCTTAAGGTCTTAAGGGCATGGAGACACTCTTTTAGGGAATGTCAATACTTTGTACAATTGTTGAGATAGTTATCATGTTGCTGAGTTACTGGAAAACTCAGTCTAGCCTCTGTTGATTCACTTCTGTAGCATGGCTGTTCAGGCAGCATAATGGCTTCAGATACCTTCAGCCATTGCAAAGCTGACAATCGAGTCTTCCAAAGGACCTGATAAGCTTGTAATGGGATAACCTGGAGGCATCTGGAGTGACTATCAGGGATGGGTGACTAACGGCTGAAGCTACTTGCCTATCCCAAGACTCTCTGTTTTGGATAAGAGTGAAATGCTTATAGACTAGCAGTAGAAGGGTGTTACCCTTCAATTCTTGTAGTCAGAACTTGAAAAGAAGCAACCATATTCTAAGGGTTTTCTTCAATGTAGACGTATTTTGAGACTACATATAATATTCTTCTCTTTCAATTATTTTGGAAATAATAAATATCTTTAAAATGCTCCTCTCTATAACCTTAATACAGTGTCCTGTGCACATGTTGTTCAGACAGATAACAGATACATAATAAGAGAGAATCTTTGTTCAACTCTAACCTTATAAAGTAGCAAGCATGGAAAATACTATTTTACACTGTGACTAAACTCTCAGATAAAATTATTTAGCTTAGTATGTGGTATAGGGATATGATTCAATGAAACTCATATAATAAGTTTTATAACCTTTTTATTAGGACACATCTAAGATGCCTCAGAAGGCAGTAATTGCTAAAAAGTCAATGTTCTAATTACTGTTTTTCCACAGGAAGCAGAAATGCAATTTGGGTCTCTACAGACTTCTTGGCAAACACTCTGAAGATAGATATCACATTGAAAGTATTTCATTCAAATGTAGATGAATTCCCAAAATTATAAAAACTTAGATAAAGCTTTTAAGTAGATTTAACTGTAAAGAAGGGCCTTCACTTTCATTCCATTCTGTGCAGTGTCTAGGGTGTTCTCATGGGAGAGTCTGGGGACTAATTCCAAATTGTTCCCCGTTGCTCCATCTCCACGCATGCTCTGGGGATGGTCCTGAGCTTGTATGAGTTAATGTGCACTTTTCCTTATAACTGCAGGATTTTTGGCTGGGAAGTCCCTGCTAACCCCAAGGCAGGGCCCTGCATGGGCAGCCCTTTGGGGAGGCAGGGCTGGGCTCCACTGCTTGGGGTGCAGGAGCAGGCTGTTCACCACCAAAGCCAGGAAACCCAGCACACACTTTCCCTGTCCAGCTGTGTTTCATTGATGCTGGTTTGCACCAAGCTTGGACAGCCTGTGTGCCATGGTATGCAAGCCATCCTCCTTTTCCTGTTTCTGGGAGGTTTTTGACATTTGAAAGCTTCCAGTTTTGTTACTGGAGAGCCCCAGCTGATTTCTTGCTTCATGCATGCTCCTCATGTTGTCCTGTGTCTTGTTTCAAGGCTGTGTTGTGTTTATTTGAAACCAGGGCTTTTATAATAATTTTCCATGGTTCATTTCTTCCTCTCATTTGCAATTACAACATGTTGTTAAGAATAATCCCAAAGTCCATCTATTTAAAAGGCAGAGGTTTCAAAAGCATTTCTAATTATTTCTGAAACCAAATGTTTCCTCATACCTTATGACTCCAGAGGAACAAGCACACAGGTATGGATATATTTAAAAACCCCTAATACTAACTATTTTTCTGCCACATGTGGGGGCTGTGCCCCCATGATGCTATTTAGAATTGACCTTGTAAGTAGTGAGGTAGGGGGTGGTTTTGCTTGCAAAGATTTATCTCCATGTTTGTTCCCAGGGTTTTGTGGAGCTGTCTGTCTAGAATTTCCACATTATAAATGGCTCTTGTTTTGGTAAAGTTTGAATTATTTTCATTACCTGGTCACCTGGGGCTTGACTAGAGCCAGGCTAAAAACTTCAGACAAGCACTACAGCTTTTGCAATCAGTCTCAGTCTCTCTCTCCTGTCATCCCTAAGGAAATGAAAGGCAGAAACGTTTATGCTTCAGGTTAATGTTTTAGAAGTGTTTGAGGCAGGAAGCAAATGGACTTATTCATAAGTTCCTCAAGGATGTTTTGTTTCAGTCATGAGGACTGAAGCTTTCCTGAATAAAGGCCAGCCAACAAGAAGAGACCAGGGGCAGGGTCTGCCTTTGCGGTGTGCTCCTAGACCTTGGCACCCAAAGGGAACTTGCCTTTCAGAGTCTTTCTGACAGTCCATGCCTAACTTTGACACAGACTTCGGGAGGTATAAGTGTAATACTAAAAATGTGGGCAAAGACCTAACAGGCTTAGGTTACATAGGAGAAACTGGAAATATATACAGTCATATAAAAGTCATTGTACAGATGTGAAAAGAAAGAGCTGGAAGAGGCCTCTTATTTACACTAAGGCTGAGCCATATTACTTCTTTTCTTGAAGAAATAAAGATGTTTCTGAAGGTGCTTACTTTTGAATGTCATTTCACACTTACCAGTATGCCTAACGTAAGTACCCAATTTGCTCACTATTGTTTCCTATGAGAAATCAAAGCATTTCTGCTTTCCAAGTCTTTGAAAGTGTTCACGCTGAGAGTGACAACCCTGAGCAGTCAGCAGGGACCACATGAGGATAGTTGATAATCTGCAGCAGCTATCCTGTGAGAAGGTAGGCGGTGTAGCTTTTGAGCCACTGAAATTAGCTAGGCTAATATTGCACTGCAATTTTTAGAAACATATTCAAAATATTACATTTATTCCATTTATGTTGACCTAGAATGGCTGCTGTCAAAACTTCTTTCCATTAATGAGCTACAAGGCAAGGTTTGCATTTTTTGAGAGAATATCAAAGTATTGATTATATTGACTGAAATTTATTTTCCTGGGTATAGAACATTATGGCAAATGGGATAGGTTAGAAATAAGAAACATGTTTCGCTTCTGACTGCATACACAGTTCAGTGTATCCTCTCTCTCTTCTTCTGTTATTCTGACCATGTGTTGGTCTAGTAGATTCTAATTCTGCAAGACATTCTGGTGTGTCTCTTGTTAAGTGAAGGAACAGCAAATTAAGTTTAAAACACATTTGTTCTCTTTTTCTTTTCCTACATCCAATTTCAGTTATAATGAACTCTTTAAAGTCCTACAACAAGCCTTCATTAAAATCAAGCTTTAATTAAAATTTCTATAGATAAACATACCCAAACAAAACAAAACTGGTTCATGACTGCTTTCTTATTGTGTCATGTGTATGCCAAAGCCAAATGCAGGAGAGCAAGTGGTATATATTGCATGAGAAGCCCATATGAGGGAGCCCTGCAGCTTTCTCAGAAACCATTTTGTGACTACTTTCCTTGGAAGAATTTTCTTTTTTACATGTTCACCCCTCACAATATTTTGTGGGTTGACCTCTGATGTCTAAGTATGGTTCTGCTTTGTATCGTTTGTCTCTTTGTGCATTGCTTTCTGTGTCTGTTCCTTTTGCTTTTGTTTTCCCTGCTCATTTTGCACTAAGCCGCCTATAGCATTGGTTTGGTCTTTAGGGCTGTGATCCAAGGCAAGGGCAATATGAAGATCTAAGCACTTGAAGTTCATGAATATATAACCCTCAGTGAAATATGCCTTACTTCCACAAAGTTTTAAAAATCTCATTAGCACAGAGGGCTTCTGCTCACAAATTAATGGTTTCAAAGGGAAGAACTTGTACCTCTGAAAGACAAATGTCTTTGTTGGTTTGGCCCACACTTCTCTTCCCATTTGTTAAATGCCTCAGTGCCCTCCCACAGCATCAGTAGCATGATGCTGCTCTTCCACACAGACACATGAACATAAAACTAAAGTTTTCTCAAAATGCATGTCCTATCCAAGCCATCCCCAACCAAGGGGATGTTCTCAACACAGCCACAGTTACCATCTTTCCTTTGCTATTATAATACACATAATCTACAAAATGGAAATCCACCTTCTGTGGGAAATCTCTTGGATAGTCAGAGATAAATGACAACTTTCCATCTTATCTGCAGGATCTAGATCCACTTTGAGAAGGAAATCCTTAATTCTAATGATTAGCAATGTAAAAAATTGATAATTTTTGCCTTTGAGAATTCTAAAATATGTACCAGGCCTTCATGAAAGGCAATTTCTGAAGTGTTTGTTTTGATGAAGGAAGCTTTGGTCTGCATAGAGCCCTTCACTGAGTATTAGTAGATCTGGAAGTTGGCAAGGCAGAACTTCCAGCTCCTCCGTCTTCAAAAGTGCACCATGACTGAAGCTTTTGGAAGAAAGGGCAGAGCAGAATCTAGCCAAGCATGGTGAAGATATGGGGATAAGCCTTAACTCCAAATTCCCTACTTCAGTCAGTTAAAAGAAGTCCTAAGTGACAGCTGGCATCCAACCTCCCCTTCCCTCAGAAGACTAAACACATCATGGACTACAATAAGTAGAACCCACCCAATCTGCATGGCCCCAGTGTCCTGCCTCCATGTGCCCAGCTCTAACCTCCCAGTCTGTATGGCACTGTGTAGTGGCTGAGCCTGCCCTGCCAGCTGGCTGGGGTGTATCAACAAGCTGGAATTGGCAAAACATTTTTCCTGACATATTTAGAATATTTCACTGGGGAGAAATCCCTTGAGATTCAACATCTGATTCTTCAGACTGCCCTGGGAGATTAAAATAAAGGAGAAGGCAACATTAAGTCATGCATATTCTGATTAAAACCAAACACAATGGGTCAGATTCCATCCTCGATTGCAGCCACACTGAGGTCTCCGTGGTTGCAGGAGAGTAAATGAGGACAGAGTTTGGTGCCTTGAAACAAAAATAATATAAATGATAGACAAGCACAGTCTTGACTGAAAAGCTGTGGCGTATTTAATTTGAGGAACTTTGAGAGATAAGATGTTCTTATATCAAAGGAGACTTGATTCCTCAAATATAAAACAAGTTAAAAAGTAATTATTTGCACAAAATATTTTTTGGCTGACAGAGTAAGGCAGATTTTTCTCAACTGACAGCTATGCATACAGTGTGGCAAATGGTTAAATAAACAGATTGCTGCTCAAGCAAGTTGTTTTCAATTGGAGATGCCAAAGCCACTAGAATAATCTCTACCCACTAAAAGAATATCGCTTGGTCACACTGTGACCACACAGAAAGCCCTGTTCATCAGCGGGGTTTGCCTGCCAGATGACTTCTCTGAGAAAGAAGCATCCTCCATACCTGTTTGGTGCAGCCAGCACTGGGCTGATTGATGGCACCCAGACCTCTGCTGACTCCAGGGTGGAGTTGCACTGATGAAACAAGAATAGAGGAGATTCCGTGCATGCTTTTGTCTTTCCATTCATTCTGCTTTCTTTCCTGAAGCTCTGACAGTAGCTGTATTTTAAGGATCCCACCTTCTGCATGCTCAAGAGTTGGTTTATAACTCTTTATAGCAATCCAGCCCCAGAGACGCAGGAAATCCACGTGCTGATGCCAGCAGGGAGAAACCATAGAAACAACATGAAAGTTTCCCTATTCCTGTCTCACCTGCGACCTGAGTGGGACCATCCTGAAGCTCCTGTGCAGTCTCTTGCCTGTTTACATTTATACCCATCTGTTAGCATGGCACTGCACTCACTCACCAGACAGTCTGTCTTGTTCACCAGAGCTGATGATAGATCTGAAATGGCAGCCTGCATGACTTTATAAAAGGCTGTGATTTAGTGCATGTCCGCACATGTAGTGTCTTTGGAGTTCTGTGTAGTATCATCCTATCTGCTTAATCTCACTGTCCGAGGGTTAGAATTTTTTGTTTTGTTTTGTACTATCTAAGCGCCTGCTCTGTCATCTGTATACCACATTGCACTCCATATTCATCAAAGATATTTAGCACTCGACAGGGCAAGTGCCCTAGGACTGTAAGATTCCTATCAAAACTCTAGCCCTTCTTAAAGCAAATCTTGCATTTGCCTCATGCATATAAAATACACAGTTTTTTTCAGAGCCTGCCAGCTGAGAAAATTCAGCTGATAACTGTTTTCCTTTTTTAGATTGGAGCCTCGCTTCATCCCTCCTAACAGCCTTTGGAATTATACTTTAAGGAAGAGAGAAGTGGATCTAGCCTATAGTAAACAAACAAACAAAAAAGGCTCAGCTGCAGTGAAACCTCTAAAAATGAGAATAAGAGAATCTTACAGCTCTGCAGCAAGGGAAAGGAAGTTGTATGTTTGGTCTTCGAATATTTGCTCTGGTTTCAGTGTGACTGTGTGCAACCTTAGCCTTTGGCATATTTTCACTGTCACCAAAATATACAGTTTCAGAAGGAAACTGAAACTTTTGCTCTGGATTATTTTACCTGTGCCATGAGACATTTTCTGACATCAGAACCTCACTGTGAACATGGTAGGAGACAATCCCAGCTGTACTTACCATTAATTAGAAGAGAAAAAGGATGGAACACAGATAAAGGGTGATGGACTCAGGGTTATGGGGCAAGGCACTGAATGCATTTCCCCTGCTTTCTTATCCTGATTCTTACAATGAGGTTACAACAACTATTCCAACAGAAGCAAAGCTAATCTGAAAGACCTCACAAGGAAAAAAATAAGATTTCCATCAATTTCAACTGCCTTAGGGTGCTCTCCTTAAGTGAACCATTCTAAAGCTTGCATTTCGATTTCTCTGATCTGGTACTGCCTGTGACAAGCACCTCCATAGAAAGTGAAAACTTCAACCCTTTGTGATACTGTCATTTTCCCCATCAGCCAGCAGGGAGATGTGTAAAGTACAGAGGAGACCTGTGCCTCTCCAGAGCTGCAGTCAAACTCACTATGGCTCCAGGGACCATCAGCAGGGGTCAGACGTTCTCTTTGCCAATCCATAATGTAGCACAGGGTCCAAATCTGGCCCCATTAATGCCACACAAATAACATGCAAGCTTTAAACGGTAGGCTTCACGCACTTCATGCATGTAATATATTGGGAAATGAAGGATAATTAGCAATATTTTCCTTGTTCCATGAGAAGAGGTGAGGATGTGGATCCTCAAAGCATTTTCAAAAACTGGTTTTAGGGGCACCTCCTGCAATGCCAGTTGCTTGGCCAGCTCTCCATGGAAGACCCCATATAAGTATAGTCACAGCTTTTATGCCAGCCCTGCACTAAAAGTTCAGTTCAGAGACAAGAAAAAGAAAAGGGAGTAAAATACAAACCATCCTGCTAAATGAAGTATTATATGGGTGAAGACCCAAAATTTCAGTTAAGTAAATATCTGGTTTAAGTTAAAAAAAAAAAATAAAAAAAAATTTATATCACTTCTGAAACAGCTGTTGTGCAGACACATTTCCCATCTTCACACTGTAGCAAGAGGATTCCCTCATCCTTTATCTGTCACTCATCTTCTCGACTGGGGAACATGCTTAGCCCTGGCTCAAGATTTTCTGTAAAGGAAGCATGTACATATTCAGTTATTCTTATACCTTGCCCACCTTGCAGGTGTAGATGTGTATAAGAACAGTAGAATCAAGGCCAGAATATCCTGCCTGCTTGTAAGAAAGGATAACAGGCAGAAAATAGCATTCCTATTAAATCAAAAGAAATCTGGAAGGTTTGTTGTGAGGACAAGCAGACCTACTGGTGTCCCTTTAAAGTACAGGAAAACAGGAATAGCCAAATTTGATCTAAATGATTGTAATCAGTTTTTTTTTATGGTCCTAAAAGCTTCTGAAATTGGTCTGCATGACAGCCTCAAGTGCAGAATCTGGACAAAAAAAATGGGATGTATAATTTGAGAATTAATCTTCAACAGCCAAATACCAATAATCCATCAAATAAATGCCAAGACTAGTTGAAGGCACCTGTATTCTCCTCACTTCATTAGTCCCTCACTGGTCTTTCATTAGTCTTTGACCACAAGCATGCACAGAGTTGGCTGAATATTCCTCACTGCCTGTACAAATCCCAGATTCCTCAGTGCTTGAAAATTGTGCCATAGCTCTGTGGTGACATTTTAAACATCAGCTCTCAAAGCTGGCCTGGCCTCAGTAGCAGGACACACTCAAAATGGCTTATGACCTAGATGAGTGATTTTTTCCCAAGAATATTAAAATACTGTGTTTTGAGCTGCTGAGCAGAATAAAAAACAAAAAGGAATTCACCCTAAGTGAGTCCATCTAATTCCAAATTGTGAAGAATGCCTTTTAAAAGTGCAATAAGTTTCTAGATTATTTTTGTATGTGTGTAGCTTACAGAAGAACTATACATAAAAAGCAGGTAACTTGCCCTTCGGCAGTAATAGAAATGCTAGTGATACAGAGCAAGGCAAGATCTTGTTGACTCGTATCACAACATTACTGGTCTCCATTAAATCCTAAACTCAGCAATAAGAAGAGAAGGAGAAGGACTTGGGGGTGTTGGTCGATGAGAACATCAACATGAGCCAGCTTCAATGTGTGCTCGCAGCCCAGAAAGCCAACTGTATCCTGGGCTGCATCAAAAGGAGCATGACCAGCAGGACGAAGGAGGTGATCCTGCCCCTCTGCTCTGCTCTCGTGAGACCTCACCTGGAGTATTGTGTGCAGTTGTGGTGTCCTCAACATAAAAAAGACATGGAACTGCTAGAACAAGTGCAGAGGAGGGCCACGAGGATGATCAAGGGACTGGAGCATCTCCCATACAAAGACANTGATCCTGCCCCTCTGCTCTGCTCTCGTGAGACCTCACCTGGAGTATTGTGTGCAGTTCTGGTGTCCTCAACATAAAAAAGACATGGAACTGCTGGAACAAGTGCAGAGGAGGGCCACGAGGATGATCAAGGGACTGGAGCATCTCTCATACAAAGACAGGCCAAAGTCTGCTCTCTTGCAGTCCAGGGCAGTGAGCTTGTTGCACGCTCTTCTCACTCTCCTGAGGTTCTTGAACTCAATCACCTCATGATCACTGCAACCAAGGCTGCCCTTGGAAGCTTGGGAGCTTCACATTCCCAACCAGCCCCTCCCTGTTGGTGAGCACGAGGTCAAGCAGGGCACCTCTCCTTGTCTGCTCCTCTATTACTTGCAGGAGGAAGTTGTCTTCCACACCACCGAGGAACCTCCTGCATTTCTCGTGCCAGGCCGTACTGTCACTCCAACAGATATCAGGGTGGTTGAAGTTCCCCATGAGTATAAGGGCCTGTGAGCATGAGGCTATTCCTATCTGTCTGTTTGCTTCATCCACAGATTCCTCTTGGTCATGTGGTCTAAAACAGATCCCCACAGTTATGTCTCCCATCACTGTTCCCCCTTTAACCCTGACCCACAAACTCTTTGTTGACTGCTCACCTGTCCCCAGACAGAGTTCCATACTCTCCAGCCTATCCCTAACATAAATAGCAGCTTCCCTTCCACATCTGCTGGGCCTGTCTTTTCTAAAGAGCCTGTAACCTTCCATTCCAACACTCCAGTCATAGGAGCCATCCCACCATGTTTCTGTGATGCCTATTATATCACGCTCCCATAGACGTGAACACAACTCTAATTCCTCTTGTCTGAAAGTATGTGTGTGTGTTTGTGTGTATGTGCATATATCCATACTTATCTATATGTCATCATAATGTATTTAACATAAATAATATGATACATTTTCCTCCAAAGTCCTACAAACAGATCTCTGCTTTTATTATGAGGGAGAACAGTAACAGTCCATGATCCCAGAACCATCTTCTGTGTTACAGTAGGTGATATATCTCTGTAGGCATGAAAATGCACCTGAGTAAATCACATTAATGCTAGGGTTAATTAGAGTTAGAGTAATGCTCAAAAATGAGGTTTAGGCTTTAAAAGTATATATTCAGATAGAAAAAATTTCTTGACCAAGTTTTCCTGTTGAATGCTTGTGCCCATTAACTTACTGACTTCACAGGCTACACAAATGTTGCTCGTCAAAACTGGGCTAGATCCAGTTTGTTTATTAAAAGTGATGGTAAAAGTAACAAGTCATTGATATGACATAAGAAGTAATGAATTATTGTGTCCTACAGATCTAGGTCCGATTTAGCTGGGCCATTTACCATATTTCTCTTCTCATAGGGATACCTATCTTCACAAAGCTTCCAGGAATGAAATCTTTCTCTAAAGGATCCTTACTTTTCTCTGAATTTTGGTAGAAATGGGAATCATTAGAAACAAGAGAAGAAAGACATACTGATAGCATGGCCATAAGGAGTTTCTTTTCATGAGAAACCAGGCTAAAATTGTTCACTGAAACTTGTTTTATTGTCATTACTTGCCTGAGTACCAAAAAGCCAACCAACCTTTAAGTGATCATTTTCATCTGCCTATTTCTGATTTCTTTTCATGACAATACTGATTTCCATTAAGATATATTAGGGGTATGAGGACCTTCTCAGTCAGTGCTCCAAGTCTGAAGAAAGCCTACTTCAGTAGCGTAGGTACTACCTGTTCTGGTGAATCTTTCGTCTCTAGCACTCATTACTCTCTTGGACCTGGCTCTTGGAAGGTTAACATGTTTCCCCCTGCCCCCGAGTGGAGAGCAGCTGCTGATAACGGAGACTGTAAGCTGGGAAGGGAGTGAGTTTTTAAGTAATCTGGGCATTGACAGCCTTGAGGGCTCTGCAGCTTGTAAGCAGCATGGACACTCACTGACCTTGCTTTCTTTGCTTCATTTCACCTGATAAATGAGTATGGCACACTGGGATTTCAGGTCTCCCCAACCACGGTGGTGCAAATCACTTCAATGAAGGGATAATTGAGTAAGTGAGAGGGTTTGCTCAAAGACCTTTCACATGGTTGCAGCTGCAGAGGGCAATATCTTCCCCAGTCCGTCTGGGCTTTGAAAGGTAAGTCAAATGGAGATCAATGCACGCACTGACAGAATGACAAGAAATGAAAGGAGAAAACCCCACAACAAATAACAGGCAGACCCGCAGCTGAAGTCAGACACACTCAGGGAGCTGAATTCAGCCCCCAGCATGCCGACCAAGTGTGTGGTCACACACCCTTAGTGCAGCGTGAGTGTATGTGGATATTGCTCCCATTCCTTTGTCCAGGAAATCACAGGCAGAAATGTGGCAGCTCACTGAACCTCCTGTACATACACCGTGCAGATGGCCAGCACATGTGTGATACACACATCAGGCTCACTGGACATATGCAGATAATCGTATGTCATGCATAGGCAGGCCTGGATGCCTGGCTGCATCAGAAAGCATGGAGCAGAGAGAGACTGCAAGTCTGCACAGCTCTGTAAATTGATAGTGCACTGTGATTATATCCATCTGCTAAGGAACCCAGCCCTAAAGCACGTGTTTGCCACTTACATACGTTTTTATAAAAACCCAATCACCTGTTAATTACAGTTTTCATCTAGAAACAACTTGAAATTGTACGACGAGTGCATGCATGCTGTCACAATGGAACAAACTGGAGTGCCCACTTGGGCAAGGTGGCAGAGCTCACACTGCTTAGACTTGGAATGCAAGGCTACTGAACATGCACACCAGTCGTGCTCTTTGTCTGTGTGAATATAAGTGGGCATTGCCCAGGGGCCTTAGCATTGGGCAGCAGTGACACAAATACTGTGCATGGTTCAGGGACCCACAGCTGAGGAAGTGCTGAGGTTTGCACCTATGAGTTACTTGGACAAAAGCCCTCCACTTCATGTTTGTCCTTTGCAGAGTTGAGCTTCAAGGATTTTGGTTTGTTTGTTGGGTTGTTTGGGTTTGGGTTTATTTTNAACAAGAAAGTTTCAAAGTCTTCAGAATATCAGAGTTCTTCAGTCTCTCATTAAAAACTCCCTGAGGTAGAGACTTATTAATTACTTTTTTTTGGCTTGTTGTTTTTTGGGTTTTTTGGGTTTTGGTTTTTTTTTTAAAAAAAAAAAAAAAAAAAAAAAAGAGAGACTGTTTTACATTCTCTTGCGTTCATTTAGAAAACTAATTCCAGTGTTTTACCAGATTCAAGGTGATGTAGAAGCAGATCAAGAAATGCCATTCATGATCCTTGCTGAACAGTTCAGGTTTCATTGCAGTAATAGACAATTCGACATGAAACCAAACCAAATGTTAAATCTTGAAAGTTGTATAAAGTGGAATTGTCATCATCCAGTCAGTTTTTGTTCTAAGCCCCTAGATCTAGCGAAGTCAATGAGAAATGAAGGTGCTGAACTATCACAGGATTCAGCCCATAACAGCATAGGACACATTCAGCACAGGCTGCCAGTTATGGCCATTCTTCATGACAGTCATTTTTTATATTCAAATGTAACTTAAACACATGCCAGAAACTTTGGAGAGACTAATCCTTGGAGGAACGGGCTCAGGACCAAATCTTTACATTAACAATAAACCTTTAGAATAAAATATTGTTTGTTTCAGACCATGAGAACATGTGACCCTCTCCTTGGCTCTCCCATTTAAAGAAAGAGATGAAATTTAAGTTTCATGAACATTAGTGCAAGTAATTCAATACTATAACAATAGCAAGCCTATATTATTGCAACTAGTGAAAATTCATGAGGAAAGAGTAACATGCCCAGACACAGGTTTTATTGAGGGGCTGATTCTGCACTCACAGTTAAGCAAGTAATTAATTTTTAATCATTTGATAGATCTAAAGTAATCAATACCTGTATTCACAAAGCAGAACAGATTTGCATGGATTATGTGAAATACTTGCAGATGAAGAGAGAGAAGTTTATGTTAATCTGTAGTATATAGGCATACTTATGGCTTGGAAATTTCTACAGAGTTATTTTTCATTTCTCAATATGTCACCTTCTTTCTGTTAAACACTGTAATCTCAAGTATAAAGTCATACAAAGAAGGGTAGCTCAAGACTGGAGAGCTAATACAGGCCTGAAATTGTCAAAACCATCAATAGTTCCAGAGAGGTTCATCTTAAAACTGCCAGATAAGTGTCATGCCATGTACTGATCATCTATATGGTGAAGTAATTACTTTATTAGCCTCACCTTAAAATAAACAGATTGCAGTGACTAAAAAAAAAAAAAAAA
>NDXB01015027.1:13045-26916 GCA_002631895.1 Agapornis roseicollis | reverse complement strand
TTTTTTCCCGCCGGGGAATGGTTTTTCCCCCCCCCCCCCTTTGCAGCATGTTTGGGCTTTGATAAGACTCTTCTCTCTTGCATTTCTCCCTCCATTTTATTGTTTCAGTGTCTCTGGGTTGATTGCAGCTGCAATTTCTTTCTGTCATTTTTTATTTTTTCCCCCTAGAAAAAATTTACACATAGCTGTTTCACCCATGTTATAAATCTCTTAAGAATACAAATCTGCTTCCTTGGAGATGTTTTTTGGCTTGAGTTGTGGTGAGGGGAGTTGAAGTTCACAGCAAATGCTTCTGGCTTGCTAACCTAACACCCTGTGGTACCCCTCTGATTTTTCAGATTTCAGTAAGATTAATTTGAAGGGGGAATATTTCATAAACCTCTTTTATTAAAGTCACTCATGTAACTCTTTTTTTTTCTCTTCCTGAACAAGAGCCAGCATTTTTTTATTGCCTTTAAAAGTAAAGGTACATTATAGCTGTACCCATCAACTGCCTCTGTTCATGTCCTACAGAAGATGGGGTTAACAACATCTGGAGTATTATTCATTACTAAGTAATCTGTGAGCTTGTTTCCATTTTTCCTTGACTCAAGAGATCTGACAAAAGTAAATGGTCACAGCCCAGCCAGGCTGTTTTGCAACACTGAATGCAAAGTGCACCGCACTACCACTAGATAAGGTTCCATAGACAATTTATTTGTCCTATGAAAATTTAGATTCTGCAAAACAATATAAACAATGAATATATGCTACATGAAACAGTAGGACTAATTCTGTTCAGGGGGATAAAGGACCATTCTGATCACAACCAGAACCTGCTGAGCTGTTCACTGTGAGAAATACCCAGTGCTGCAAACAGCTGCTGCAGGGAGGGCTCTGTATTTGGCTGAAGCCATGAAGAGTGTGGCAGATTCACCCCAGGAGCCTCAAAAGGAACAGGAGGCTTTTATACATGATGTACTCCTGCACCTCTGCACTGACAGTGATGTAGCTTCTGTGGTGCAGTGACTCCCTGAACCACTGCAATGTGGTGCTTGCCAAGATATCAGCCCTTGCTGGCCAGAGCACCACTGCACTGCTGTTGCAGGGCCACAGCAATGCAACTGCTTCAGCATGTGCCCAGAATGTGTTTCTTTTGCCTGCATAAGGATCAGGGTGTATCTGTGGCACTGGTGAAATCCAGGGCAAAATTTGCTATGACTTCAGTAAGGTAGAATGTTTGTTCCCAAGTACCTAAAATTAAAATCAGAAATATCCTTAAGAAGGTGTGAGGAAGCATCCTTGTACCCTGTAAGAATAAACAGCTCTTCTTACAGTTTGCTACCTTGCCAGCCTCATTAGTTTCTCCTCTTTTAATGTAATTAATGTAAGCCATGTCTTTACCTTAAAAAATAAGGCAGTGTAATAATTTTCCCAGGCTTTGTGAGCAACTCAAAAGCATGGCTAAGACCATAGCTCCTGCCCCTGAATTCCCAATACAGCATTCATTTTTCTGGACAGTACTTACAATGCTGTGCCTTGTGTCCTGATAGGACAATATAAACGTAGACTAAGTTAGATATAATTAGTCATAATTTCCCCAAGAAATTGTGAAAAATAAGCTAAAAAACCCCACTAATAGAGAAGAAGAGAAATATTGCTGAAGTGTAAGACGCCACAAAATGTGTTTCAAAAAATCAGATATTTTTATAATGCATAGTGTTCTTTGCAAAAAAATAATCCCCACTGCTCATAAAGATGATGAAATGATACAGTTGCTGAAAGTTTGCACACCCTCTTCCTGCTTACCCATGATTGTATATTTAACCTCAGCATTAAAAAATGTGAGAGAGTAAGAGGAATTTTTTCATTCTGTTGTTGCTCAGGCAAACATGTTATTTCCAAGATATATTTGTATTATAAAAGTTAGTTCCAAAATGCTCAATGTCCACATCAGGGTTTAGATGCTCAGAAGAGAGAACCACAGTTTCCACTACCTCAGTGGAAGGCAATGGGTACTCAACAGTTCTGGAAATCTGGCCAGTCAATTTATATACCTAATTTAGGTAACTGAGTCTTGGTACTGAGTCCTTTTGCAGAGCTCTCATACCAATCCAAACAAATTGAAAATAGTATTTGTATCTTGAATTCTCTGTGAAGTTTGTTTTCCTCATTTCCAAAATAAAAGAGTAGAAAGAGAAAAATATATCAGAAATTACATCAATGTGCAAAATTAGGAAATGACATCTATGAAGCAAGGCAGACTAGGAATATCCATCTGGAAAAGAGAAACCTAAAGGGATACATGACAGAGAAATAAAATGTCATGATCAATGTGGAGAAGATGAACAGTGAATAGTTGTTCGCTATTTTTTGCAGTCCGGGGACTGGAAAATATCCAATTAGATCAATTCATAGGGAAAAAAAGTCTATCAAGAATTATTAAGTAAAAAGTTACAACCTTTTATTTAAGAGGTCTTTAAACTGCTCAAAATTGTGAAATATACTGGGAAAAAGATTAGTGTAAGCATGTTCTGTGTTTTCTTAAGTCTCTGTGGCTAGCTACCCTGTGACTAGCAACTGTCAGAGATGTGGTAGTGGCCTTCATAGACTTTCAGCTGGACCCAGTGAAGCACTTCTAGTTCTTATAAATGGTTAGGCAATTCAAATAACAGGGAACCAGATTCATGATGCAAGAGTTCACTTCATTTCTCTGCAGTTCATGGCTAAATAAATAGATGAGTGAGTAGGAGTTGAAAGTTAAATTAACTTTTGTATTCAGTGCTGAGAGAAAGATACTACAGCATCATATCCACTTCTGGTAACTGCATTTTTAAGAGGGTGTCAAGAACTTGGAGAGTATACAAAAAAGAGCCACCAGAAAGACTAGGATTAGACTTTGCTAGTAAGAATTTTTCTGTTTACATATCAAAGAGAGAAACAGAAGAATTTATCAACATTTTGGGAAAAAATAAAAGAAAAAGTCAGTCACTCAAGGGCTCTTTATTGAGTAAATAAAGAAGAGCTGAAAATTAAATCCACAGAAATTCAGGCTTGAAATAATGCAGACTGGGAGGAAGGGATGTTATTTGGTTGGTTTGGTTTGTACTGGGTTGGGTTCTTTTCCCTTCCCAGACTTAAGAATGTTAAACCTTCAGAGAAAATTACGAAAGTAGTTGTGGATTTTCCATCTCCTAATACCATTAAATGTTGATTATTTTTCCAGTCAAGCATGTCATTGGATTTTATACAGGGTTAACAGGCTAAAAGCAACACCACACAGAGTCTATGGGCATCTCTGCCCATGGCAGGTGGTTGGAACTAGATGATCTTAAGGTGCTTTCCAACCCTAACCATTCTATGATTCCATAAATTATCACATGTAGAAAGAGAGCCTATCTCTTCTAATGGTCCTCCCTGATGCCATGTTCATTCATTGTTCCCATGGGAGAATGAAAAATTGTGAGTATCTTGGAAGATTTATCTCAAAAGCTTGCACATACTCTCAAGGCTATGCTTTGTTAGCCCACTTGTTTGGTGCATAGCACAGTCTTATTTTAGTCAGATATGTTTCTGTAGCTACTGTTACTACACAGTCCAGAAAGTTTATTACCATTTTGTGGAGGCAAATTAGATTGCTCTTCTCCTGATAGTCTGTATTGTTTGTTAATCCATGCATCCTGCAAAAACGTCTGCTCATTATTTCTAGTATTTCCCAGATGCTTAAATTAAACTGAATAATCTATCCCTTCTGTTCTTCACTTTAAAAAATAAGTATGAGATTTTCTAGTGTTCCAGCATTTTGTGTGTCCTCCACTATTTCTTAAATAGAACTGCTAATGATTCCGAGATTGCTGCAGCCAATTCTTAAAGTATTCTAGGATGAAGCTCACTAAAGCTAGTCAAACTGAAATCCCTAATTTAAGAATTCTCAAACTTGCAATTTGCTTATTCTAGGTTTAGATATTAATTCTTCACAGTGGTTTGAATTATAGTCATCTCCTCACAATTGACCTAGATTCTTCATTTGAAACAGAGAGATTTAACACTTTGATATTCTCAGGCTGGAATTACAGCACTCTTCTTTCCTTAGCCAAAATGCACTCATTATTACAGGGCATAAGCTTCTGCAGCTCACACTCTGCAGAACAGTGGTTTTCCCAGCATGGCACTAGTGTGTCACCTGCTTTGTGATTTTAACTCCCCAGAAACATATTTGCAGCTGGATTACTTGTTCCTCGTAATGCATAGTAAAATTCCTCATTATAACATAACATAACATAAGAAAGTCTTTTTTTTGTTTTTTTGGTTTTTTTTTTTTTGTAAAATTTTTATGTATTACAGACTATGTAAGGCCACTTACATGGAAGAGTTAGTTGAGTGGAGCTTAGGTCTCTGATCTAGAGAGTATCCAATTACTAGTGCAAAGGACAACAGCATCAATCCAGGAGATAGAGGGAANTTTTTAATATATTTTTTTTTTTTTTTTTTTTTTTTTTTTTTTTGTAAGATTTTTATGTATTACAGACTATGTAAGGCCACTTACATGGAAGAGTTAGTTGAGTGGAGCTTAGGTCTCTGATCTAGAGAGTATCCAATTACTAGTGCAAAGGACAACAGCATCAATCCAGGAGATAGAGGGAAAACCACACCTCAGAATACTTTATTACCTGGTGGTTAAACTGGCAGGGTGAAAAACCTGAGAGTCTGAAGACTCTCCACTTCAACTAATTTCCACCTTTTGTTGGATTTTCAATCTTTATATCTCATTTTTCAGATGAGCACTCCAAAGTATTTGGTTACTGCAAATTCCAATTGTATTTCTTGTCCTTAATTTTAGCAAGAAAGGACTTCTATATTTTAGATATTTGACCTCAAGAAAGAAGCCATGCTTTGGAGCCCATTTGGCAACAGCTATGTTTTTTTCACTGTTGACTGTATCTGAGCTAGTGATTGAGCACATATGTCCTCTTGTGGGTTGGTGTGACTTGTACTTCTTAAGGTACCTAAGTCTTTCAGTACAGGGTGGCAAGTGAAGCTCTTGATTAAAACAGGCAATAAATCAACTAAAAGGCATTTGATTCTGATAATCTAGATAATCCTAAAATTATCAATCGGCCCCTGCATGGGTGAAGCAGAGACACGCACTGAGGCTTCCAGATAAAAAGCAAAGGTAAAATTTGAACTCTAAAGTGAAAGCCTTCATCAGACTTCGTATTGCACCAGTGAATAACAACTTTTTGAGAGAGAAAATGTATTTGTAGGCCCAGACCCTCCCTATTTCTTGGGACAACACTACTTTGCCTGAAAAAAAGGAATCCTTCCAACCCTATAACTCATGGGCCAAGGAGGTCCCTGGAGTAGATCTGTTGAAACAAGTGTAGCTAGCCACACAAAAGACTGTAACCTTTTTGTAGCAATACTGAATTTCCTCTACAATAGCCCAACACTTTCCAGGCTACAACTCAGTGAAAATTTAATCTACCTTTTTTTGCTTTTAATATCATGTCTGCCTCAGAGTATTCATCTAAGAGAGAAGCTCCCTCCATGCTGAATTCTTAAATTACTAGAAAAACACGTCTTATGAAACTAGACATCTGCAACTATGTGTGTGGGTTAGATGGAATTTTTTGAAGGAAATATTTTATTTAGTTAGGCCTATTTGCTAAATTTTTGGAGGATGAGATTATTACTCTCTTTAATTATACATATACATATATAAAAAAAATATAAGATAAACTTTAAATAAAGTTCTTATGAACTTAGAGAAAAAGTATTATACCTTTTAGCACAGGGCTTGTGCCAGGGAAAATTTTTGAATATTACGTATGCACACACATATCTATATTTATATACACACACATACACATATACATACATATATATATACACTCTTACACTTATACATAGGATATGTGCATAAGTATAGAATATGTAAAAAATAATTAGTTAAATAAAGCTCAAGAGAAGATGAGTCTTTTGAATAAATTGAAGTAAAGGTAATAAAGACTGAAACCAGCTGCCCCATGAATGAACTAAAAATTCTTAATCTTCACAGCAAATGTTTTTAATATGCATTCAATGAACAAGTTCCTGTACAAACATGCTTCGTACAAGCAGGCCTGATAAGTGAGTGAGGTACATGGCTGGACATCCAACCCATCACTGTGGAAAGTATGCTTGTAAAGAACCGGGAAAAAAGAGTTGTATTAGTTTTGCAACTGAAACATGAGGCTGGATAATCCTGGGAATAGGTGGAAACGTCACAGATGTAAGACTAGATGTCAAGTATAAGTTTTGTAGGAAGCTTTTCAGCTAATTGGTAAAAGCTTATCAATTAAAACCAAAGTTGCCAATGGGAAAACATAGACATTTGTGAATCTTGAAACTATTATGATTATTTTTTAGTTATTCCAGTTCTTTTAACAACTTTGTTTTGATGTTTTCCCAAGTAAAAGTTTATTTTATGGACCTTAACAACTTTTCACTTTGAAATGTGAATTTGTACTAAAAGTAATAGTTTGACTCTGGTCAGAATGTAATTTGGGTTCTTCATATGCAAAAATATTTGGCTTTTCATTTTGATTTGGAATGGAAAAATAGCCTGAAGTATCATATAAACTAGCAGGACAAGAAACATCTTTCTTACACAAATTTAGGAAATAATGATGCCTTCAGTACTCTGCTCTATGACTAATTTCCTATATGATCTCTTACAGTTAAAATAACGCCTTGGAACTGAAAATACCTAAGGCAATTACATGGAATATAAGTTTCCGTTGTATGAGGGATTTTGCAGAGAATCATTCAAAATGTGTCCAAAATCCAGTTGTTTCACTCAGAGGTAACAGGGTAAGTTACAAGATAGTGTCTCTGATCACCAAAAAAAGAAAAGTATGTTTGACTAATCAATTATTTAGAAGTGCAGGAAATTGAATACATGCAATGTATTTTCAAGTTCATTTACTTCTGAGGAAGTAACTATAGAAGTTAATACTCTTTTACTCTTTGGAAAGAATGAATCATGTTTATCTCATCTTCTGCCCTTGCCAGAAAATGTAGTTCTTTTTTCCTTATCATTTAAAAATAAAAATTAAAAATTAAAAGATCTCCTTAATTTTACATAAGCCTTAATGTAACAATGCTGAGCAGAAATCAAAAATATTTAGGCAGCTTTTATGGAACAAGTGTCATGACCCTGGCTGTTAGGCTGAGATGTGCTCATGAGGACCTTGCTCCTGAGCAGAAAGAAGGTTTATCCATGCACCCACCCTTCTTATTGAATGATTCCCTGCTCTTAATTGATTTCTAATCCAAAAAAATTTTCTAAATTCACATGATTGCCTTAAGGAGTGGGCTCATTTTTGGAGGTGGCTAAGATAGAAAAGTATGTGCCTTGTGCATTCTCCACCTAGTGTGATGAGAGATGGAAAGATGCAAAATGGGTCAGAGTTCAGCTGGCATAAATCAGTAGGAGAAGTTTTAAATCAGTGGATATTTACTGATTTATATCAGCTGTTCAAAAACTGAAGCAAAAGCCCTGCTTCCAGCTAGCTAAATTTTGGAGATGCTGTCTGGAGCCAGCTCTGCAACACAGGTTTCTCTATTAACTTGACAGCGTGAAGGGAGTAGAAGTGAGATAAAACAGTTAAATGTGAAGCTCATACCAGCCCAACTCATTTGTAATTCTAAATTACATTGTCCTGTAGCTTTTTCAGTCCCTGTTGCAGTGATTTGCCAGCATTTTACAACAACTACAGCTGATGCATGGGATATAGTAATGAACATATTCTAGATTGCTTTTGAAAATTTGGGACAGAGAAGTAAATAAGAAATTCAAAATCCGCAAAGGCCCATATTTGAAACACACATGCCTGTCAGAAAAACCTGTGCAAATGGCTGAGTTTAGTCATATCATGCAGTGCCTGGTTTCTAGCCAGGCAACACTGCTGAGGTGAGAAAGTTTTAGGGCTCTCCCTGTCCTGGCCAGCTCTCTACATGCATGGATAAACCCATGCTTGAATGGTAACCACAGAAAGTCATCACTTTCTGTTTTCTGTCATCCCTGAGACCTCTGTTTGTGTGTGGTCAAGTCATGGGAGACTATGACCACAAGAAAAGGCAAGGACTCATAAAATCCAGCTATCCTGGTGAACACAATACTAAGGCCAGGAAACTCCAAAATAGTGCTTAGAAAATAACTTTTGGACCCCAATGTTGTTACATAGAAGACACAGTGTCAAATCTGATGCCTTTCTCTCTTTAAAGATAAAGTTTGCAGTTGTATTTTTTTCTATGATTAAGTTCAGTCTGGGAATGGCTGTAATAATTGTGCCTTTTACAAACTGAGTTCAACGGGAGACACCAAAGTGGCTTACACAGCATTAAAGTTTTTATCATAGAATCATAGAATAGTTAGGGTTGGAAAGGACTTTGAGATCATCCAGTTCCAACCCCCTGCCATAAACAGGGACACCTCACACTAAACCATGCCACCCAAGGCTTCATCCAACCTGGCCTTGAACACTGCCAGGGATGGAGCACTCACAAACTCCCTGGACAACCCATTCCAGCATATCTCACCACCCTAGCAGGAAAGAATTTCTTGCTTAGATCCAATCTAAGCCTCTCCTGTCTAAGTTTGAACCCATTACCCCTTGTCCTGTCACTACAGTCCCTAATGAAGAGTCCCTTCCCAGCATCCCTATAGCCCCCCTTCAGATACTAGAAGGCTGCTCTGAGGTCTCCACGCAGCCTTCTCTTCCCTAGGCTGAACAGCCCCAACTCTCTCAGCCTGTCTTTGTATGGGAGGTGCTCCAGTCCCCTGATAAGACTCGTGGCCCTCCTCTGGACTTCTTCCAACAGCTCCACATCCTTTTTATGTTGAGGATACCAGAGCTGTTGAGGATACCAGAACTGCACACAATACTCCAAGTGAGGTCTCACAAGAGCAGAGTAGAGGGGCAGGATCACCTCCTTTGACCTGCTGGTCATGCTCCTTTTGATGCAGCCCAGGATACGGTTGGCTTTCTTTTAAGTTGTTTATTTGTGTTTCTAACATTAAAATTGTTTCAAACTTGATGTAGCAGCTTCACAAAAGTACTAGGAATGACATTCCCACCTGCAAGAGTCAAGCTAAACCAGATGTTTTCAGAACAGTTTAAACTTGGATGTGGGATAGAGGCTACCTATCCAATACTTGTGGTCTCTTCAGCAAAATCTGTCACACTGTGAGGAGAAACCAAAATCCTTCCTTTCCATGCTGTTAAGATATCTATGAAATAAAAAGTTCACAAGCTCATCTGCACTTGAGTGGAGCATCAGGCTAATGAGATATGGCCATGGTGGCATGCAGCCTCTTTCCTGTGAGGTTAGGCAGCTTAGAGATGTCTGGGGGAACTGCAGGAGGTCTCAAGGCCACTCCCAAACCCTGAGGTAACACTGTCTATGTCGCTCCTGACATAAGTCTGTCTAATTTGCACCTACAAATTGTTTCTGGTGAATTGTCCACATGTTCCCCAGGCAAGATACTCCAAGGTTTCTCCCACCAGTCCACTGGAAAGTTTTTTCCTAAAAGCTACCAAATACATCAAACTATGAGCAATCATCTAAAAATGTAGCTGCTTTGGCTTCAGAAGCCTTTGGCTACAGTGCTGTCCTGTCTCATCTGGCAGACAAGAAACCAGAGTGACAGATGAGAAATCCAGCTTCCAATAATTAACTCTTTAACCCTATGAGCATGGGTTTGACTAGTCAAAACAGACAAAAACAAAGAAAAATGCAATGATCTGCTTTTTCAAACCCCAGAAATGAAGGTGAGAATACACAGTGGATAAAGAACAGACAACTAATATTGAACAATTTAATATACGTCCCAGGAAGAGTACAGGGCAGAATATAACCAACCACTAAACAGGGCTGAGTTTGGGAAGAAGTCATGGCAATATTCTTCAGTGACACTTTCTTCTGTACCAAACTGAGTTATCTGTTAAAAAACAATCAGCGATAATCTGATAAAATAATCAGATTACCAGTAATAATCAGTCTGTTAAAAAATAATCAGTGAGGCAGAAAATACATTCTTCNGAATATAACCAACCACTAAACAGGGCTGAGTTTGGGAAGAAGTCATGGCAATATTCTTCAGTGACACTTTCTTCTGTACCAAACTGAGTTATCTGTTAAAAAACAATCAGCGATAATCTGATAAAATAATCAGATTACCAGTAATAATCAGTCTGTTAAAAAATAATCAGTGAGGCAGAAAATACTCACATTCTTTGCACACAGGAAGATCAGTCCACTGAGCATGCTTTTAGTAAGAACTTCAGCTGCTGCCTGACATCTTTCTTTACCCTCCATGAATTAGGATTCACACCTACACCTTTCCAAGGTAGGCAGGTGGGAAGGGATGCAGTGTCTTAACCAAAAGGCCATCTTCTGTTGTTTTATGCAACAAACTTGTAATAAGAATGCCTTCATTTATCAAATGTGTTCAATTATGGCTTTTTCTAAGCAAACTTTGGTTTGTGGTCTGCTCACAAGTTAATGGCATCTCCCATTGTGGGTCTTCACTATTGTGTTCTGTGTTCCTTGACTGACCTCCTACATCACTGTGCAATATTAACTTTTGTGTTGAAAACATTCTGGTCCTTTTCACTGAACCTTTGAGCACCACAAGGCATTCAACCAGTTTGCTATGGCTTAGTCAGGTTTCATCACACAGATATGTCACTGTAATTTACATGCCAAGAAGCTGAAAAACAGTCCTTTTTGAAAATAACTGGCCGATGTCTGCAAGGTGAAGCAGCCAGTTTTTGTCACAACATACCACTGCCCAACACATCCCAGACTCACATTTAATGGATACCAGACTCATCTCACACCAAAACCCATCAGTGAATTTGTGAAAACCCTTCCTAAACATGTCAGTGTTGAAGTTATTGCTTCATTGTCACTTGAGTGAGTCCAGTGAGCTAGGAGAAGTGTCTCGCTGGTGGCTTTGAAGGCTGGTCTGTACTAGCTGCCACTTGACAGAGCAATTTTAGAGCTGTTTGTGCTCCCCAGCAGACCTGAGTGCTTTCTCCTGCCTGATGGCCAATGTTGCTGTCAAAGCAACATGCTTGTTACGTGCGTGGTAACAAGATGATCGGAGGAACTGGAGCATCTCCCATACAAAGACAGGCTGAGAGAGTTGGGGCTGTTCAGCCTAGGGAAGAGAAGGCTGCGTGGAGACCTCAGAGCAGCCTTCTAGTATCTGAAGGGGGGCTATAGGGATGCTGGGGAGAGACTCTTCATTAGGGACTGTAGTGACAGGACAAGGGGTAATGGGTTCAAACTTAGGAGAGGTTTAGATTGGATCTAAGGAAGAAATTCTTTCCTGTTAGGGTGGTGAGATATGCTGGAATGGGTTGGCCAGGGAGTTTGTGAGTGCTCCATCCCTGGCAGTGTTCAAGGCCAGGTTGGATGAAACTTTGGGTGACATGGTTTAGTGTGAGGTGTCCCTGCTTATGGCAGGGGTTGGAACTGGATGATCTTGAGGTCCTTTCCAACCCTAACTATTCTATGATTCTATGTTTCCTGGCAGAAATCAGGTAAAAAGATTAAGCCGGGTTCAGCAGACATGGTGCCAGCCCCTCCTTTGGGTGGGATTTCTCCGGGAAGCTGAGGCTGCACTCCCCCCAGCCACTCACCGGCCAGACACCAGCCCCCATTGCCACTCACTTCGGCCACTTCCTACTGCTCCACAGCAAACCACCAGCATCTAAATGGCACACTCAGCACCACATCTGTTAGCGTTTAGCCCAAGTGTTGGCTGTCCTTCCTAATAATTCATCTTGAATTGGCTAAAGCAACAAGCAGGCGTTCGTTCTCTTGCTCTCTTTTTTTTTCCCTCATTGTGCCATTCAACTGACTCTAAAGCTGCTAAAGCCACAAAAATGTTAGAGTAATTATTGGCCAATGTTAAACTTATTTTGGAGTGGTTGTCTTATATTGGGTAGATATACTACTTACCTTTCTTATCTAAGCTTAATAGAGTTAAACAAATCAATGCTTCCTGCCAGGAGGCTGCTAAAACGTGATTGAATGAGTGGTGGTGTTAGGAGAGCACATGTGCTTGAGCTCTGATGGCTTCTAACAGCTCACCTCCAGTGCCCAGTGTTGTGACATTTTATATCTAGGTTCACTGTCGGTTTAACTCCATCTGATGTAGCAGGATAAAAAAATCAGAAATGCAAACATATTTTAATGCACCTTTGTACATTTTGGTACTTGTAAACCATGAGTTGCTGTAGAATACATAGAGAGGTTGAAAGTGGAAAAAAATACTATTTTTTAACTCTCAGATGTTTTAAAATAAGTTTTTCTGAAAGTCAGCAAAAACTTCAGGCAAGGACAAGTGCATGATGGATTAACACAAAAGAGGTAACAGTAGTAAGCAAAATGGTATCTTTTTTCATACTGTGAAGGCTGCAGATAAGTATGATACAGGCTTTCACAGCAGAAGCTTTAAACTTGCTCCAGAAAAGAATGGGATGGAAAAGGCCAGAGATTGAAACTGTATTGACAAAAGGTTTGTCTCATCTGCTGGGGCCCAGCACGTTGTCTTGTACTCAAGCTGATTTAATTCTTACACTTATCCACAAGGACTGTGATGGCCCCTTGCCTTAAGATACATATATTGTCTCCTGACAAGGACCTTTGGCTTTGGAGAAATGCATAGGGATTAACCCAAGCAACAGTCAAAACAGGGGTTAAAGTGCAAAGGCATAGCAGCATCCCCCGGGTGTCATTCCTTGCATGGTGCTTCCAAGGTCTTGCTGGGGCTGGCTGCCACCTGCTCACCTGCATCTCCGTGTGCTAACGCCCCATGTTCAGCAGTGAAGTTTGGCAGTGACTGCAATGAGATCTCCCTCACCCTCCCACTGAGCACAGCAGGCAGCTGTGCAGGGGCCAGAGGCCTCCTGAACCGCAGCAGCTGTGGAGCAAGAGCCGCCTCATGAGCAGGCATGTTGGCTTACCTTCCCCAGCCAGAAACACCCCTCTCTGTGGTAGGTAGGTGCCTGTCTGCCCAGGACAGGGAACCTCACTCAGAGCCCTCTCTCTCCTGCCCAGAGCTGGAGTGATGGACCAGTATGGGCAGGATGCACACCTTCTCCCTCTCCAATGTAAAGAGGAGTGCTCCCCAGATCAGCAAGTAGGGGAGCCATGGCTCATGGGTGCTAGTGTGTGTCCTTGCTGCTGCCCCTCTGCCACGTTTCTGCTGCTTCATTCCCCATCACCTCTGGAGATCTCAGTGGTGCTGTGTCAGCAAAAAAGACTTTGCCAGGCTCCCTCTTTGGTTAGCAGTATGGAGCCATCTTGCAAAGCAGGGTTTGGAGACATCCTTGCACCACAGGTATGGTCCATGCATCTCCACAGCAGCCTGCCTTGGGATGCCCGGGGGTCCACATCACAGCCCTGCACTGGGAGTGAAAGATGGGATGATATATATGTCTCTACACCTACATGAAGAGCACTCAGGCTTTTTACGGGTAAAATGCACTTTGGTCATGAAAGTCACTATAATAACTGCTAACTTAGAAACATCTTAGCCTTGCATGACTATCCCTTTTTTCTTTTGATCAGTGCTGAGCCTAGTGACTTTGGTGATGGTTTTATTTATTACATGATAATCTGGCAAGGAATTGGTAGGCCACTTGCAAAAATGATTAATCAGAAATACCAATCTTGTTCTGATTTGCAGCATAACAGAAAACAGCAGCTCAGTGCTGTGCTACTCCCCAGTGAGTTACATCAGTATGTGCCAATGATGGAAAACATGGCCTGCCTGTAAAGCTACAATTAGGGTTAGTTTCCATGGACATAATCAGTTGAATGTAGAACGAAAA
>NDXB01015027.1:0-12968 GCA_002631895.1 Agapornis roseicollis | reverse complement strand
AAAAAAAGAAAATTAAAAAAAAAAAAAAAAAAAAAAAAAAAAAAAAAAAAAAAAAAAAAAAAAGAAGAAAAAGAAAAAAAGAAAAGAAAGGGGATAATATAAAGTAACCATTATAAAATAATGAGGACTTTATATGCCAGAACATGAATGTCTCTAATATATATGTTCCTACTGTCAATTTTTGTACTTTTTTCCTTCTTTTTTTTTTTTTTTTTTTTTTTTTTTTTTAATTTTTCATTTTTTTTTTTGCAACTTTATGAATGGGTGTGTATAAATTGATCTTGCATTTATGTATGTGTTATGGAGTGTTGTTTATCCAAACAGATTCAACAACAGGNATGTTAATTTTTTTTCTTTTTTCCTTTTTTTTTTTTTTTTTTTTTAATGTTTTGTGAGACTATCCAAGTTGAAAAGTTCACATTTATACAGGAATAAAAGAAAAATCTGAAGAAGCCTGGAGTTTATAAATAAAAGGCATGATACATTAATAAAAGGCAGTTTCCAGAGTATTCTACTTTGCCATCTTCTACTTCAGATAACTGGGTTTGTACTCAAAGGCAGTACTATCAAATACATACAGGAATAAACAGCCAAGAAAGGCAGAATATTTGCAAAGATCCAAAAGCTGCTGACACTGTATTAAGAGAGGGAACATTTTGACAACTTTATACATGCCAATAATTACAAGTTGCTTTTTTCAGCATTCAGACTAATAAAGTTGCTTTATGCTGATATTTACCCACTAGAGCAAAATGAAGTTAAATTTCATCATAACAGAGGTTTTTATTCCTAATTTTATACACCCCCAAATTTGAAAACTTTGCCATACTTCTATCACTGATTCTTGACATATCAGGATTTTTCCCTCCTAGGTTGTATGCCCAGGCTTGAGAAGAGTTGAGCACCCTCGTGCAGACCTTAAATACCACCACTTTTCCACAAGCAATAATGTGGAAACTGATGTTTAAACATGGCAAAGAGATATTTCAATTGCCAGTGTTAAGGGTATTTGGAGTCACACACTGCACTAGTGGTGCAGGTTTCTTAGCTTTCTTTTCTTCACTACCCATAATTGCAAAAGTACAGCAAGAGTGTGTCTCAGTAACTTCTTTTCTTTGCTAATTCTGTGTAGGTTTTGCCTGTGAGAGAGCTGTGTTGCTCGTGATATTTTTTTTTTTTCAAACCCTGAACTCCTCTGGGATACTTCCTGCTCTGTATTAGAGAGCTAGACTGGCATGTGTCTCCAGTTAGGCAGCTGTAAATATCTAACCCCTTATAACAAGCACATCTTAAGTGTAATAGTGCCTGGGAAGGAAACATGCAATATAAAAACACCCTTAATGATTTAACTGTACCCTGTGTAATACTATATTACTCCATGTTACAGTACAGCAGTACAGAGCCATGTTTTTACAGGTTGTTATTTTGTCCCCTGGCTCTCTTTATTCAGGCAGCTTTTACCATGTATAAAGAGACAAACTTAGCAAATAGTGTATACCCAACAAAAAACCAAAAAAATCCAACAATTATGCATTGGATAGCACAAACAGGAGGTAGCTAGGATGTAAATAGCTAGGCATTAGCATGAGGTACTAGGCTAACCACTAGCATACTCACCATCCCCTATAAAGCACCCAGTAGGACATTGCTGGCCAAGCAGGCATCTGACAGGTGGAAAACATCAGCCTTTACTGCTGCTTTGGGGAGCAGACTGCTTCTTGATGTCACAGATTTGGCAGCCTCTAGCTCATTG
The DNA here is from genome assembly GCA_002631895.1 of Agapornis roseicollis. Classification (NCBI taxonomy): domain Eukaryota; kingdom Metazoa; phylum Chordata; class Aves; order Psittaciformes; family Psittacidae; genus Agapornis; species Agapornis roseicollis. The sequence goes on along the minus strand of NDXB01015027.1, from coordinate 11,215 downwards.
TCTTTTCCCTTGAGATTTTATAACTTTTCTTATCAGTGGTTTTCTCCTTAAATCCTTCAGGTGTTACCTGTGCCTGTCCCAACAATCTTACCTCTGCCTTCAATTTTACCTTTTAATTTGGCTGGTTCCAGTCTATGCACTTTCTCACAGCTCTGCCTCATAACTTCACATGTTTTTAAAGTTTGAGCTAAGGGTGCACAGCTGGGCTGTATCAAAACTAAGCCTGGGATCACAGGCTGCTGAACTCCTAGAAGGAGAATCACAAGGGGAAGCAGGGAGGAAAAGTCCTGTTTTGGTGGGATTGTACCATACAGCTTTCCAAGGTTTTGAGGGGAACTGTGGTTATAAGCTGGAGATGACTGCTTGCTAAGTTTTGCCAAGCCAAGTATCTGGGAGATGGGTCTCTGGACTCAAATCAGATAACGTTTTCCAGACACCTACAGTCAGTTGTTTCTCCTTCTAAAAGCAGAATGAACAGAATTTGCAAAAGGTTATTGTGCCCAAACACACAAACCCAGAAATTTAGGAAATGCAATGCTACAGATTTTTAAATTGTAATAAATATGCAAGAGCTCTTTTGCTTCAGCTGAAGAAGAAGCTAGAACAGGTCAGTAGTTAGGTAACTCTGCAGGACCTGTAGAGCTCTATATTCAGCTCCTGGCTCATTCAATGACCTTCCTGTGTAATTTAAAGCAAGATGTGTAAGTTCCAAACTTGGACACTAAAATGCCTTGAAGATGGGTATATGATCCCTGTAATACCAGTTTACTCATATAAGATTCCAAACTAGTTCATAAAAAGCTGCAAAACTGGGGGTGGGGTGGGCTGTTAGTGTCTAGAAGTGCTGCTTAAAGTCAAGTCCAGGCCCTGCACTTCTCCATATCCTTGCTGTCCACATCAGTGCTGGAAGTTTCTGTTTTTCACTGAAAGTGGGTCACCAGTACCAATCTTCCTCTTAAAAAGAAATGGTTAAGGAGACTTCTGCTTATGGTTCTATTGGTTGGAGTACTCACCATAAGGGTAAAACCTGGCCTCTAGTTTCTCCAGAGCTTTCTGAGCTTGAAGCAATGGAGTTTATAACCCATTTTTTAGGCAGTACTGTCCTATTGACACATCTGAGCCACTGTGATGACTAACAATGTGGGAGTCATCGTCCAGAGATACAAGCCTGGCGGTGTTGCATAGTGGAAAAACCATGCAGCTAGAGGGGCGAACTCAATCCTGTTCACTGTGGTTTGATGATACACTGATGCATTTTTCAGTAGATGATCATTTGGAATAGTCCAGCAAGCAGGGATTGTTATGCAGACTAATGCATAACATGAAACATGAGTGCCACCACTCATGATGGCCATAATTTAAACAAAAAGAGTGAGACAACCACTTGTTGCTAAATGAGGTGATTTTGATGCCTCAGTTTAAAAAGAAGACTTGGTTTATTAAATTCAGTCCCACATAGGCTAAAGATGAGTGCCTAGCCTGCTAATAGGGGAGATGTCAGCATTTCCAAATAAGCGGTATAGGCATGTCCCCAGTCAGTTAGTGGCTGGCTGTGAATCCCAGCTGAAGCTCTAACTACCCCATTTGCCATGTGAGGAAGTGTCCAACTCATTTATTTCCAGATACAGCCTAAAACATTTGTTAACTATTATTTTTTAAGGATGATATCACTTCAAGAATTAGCTGTGACTTTATTGCCATGGCATATCATCTGACTTGCACTACTTCTCTGCAAGTTACAGCAGATGCACAAATGGCATTTAAATGTGTGTATTAGAAGGCTATTTAAGAGCTTAACTCTCATGAATTTAAATGGGAGCTGTGCGCCTCAGTGGCCATTAGGTGAGTAGCTACTTCAAGGATCTGAATGCAAACAGCAAGTTAGATGTGGTGTTGTTATGCCTAAATCCTCTTGTAGAGCTAGCTCTAAATTTATAAAGAGAGCAAGTGGAAACAATTTAAGTCAGGTTAGACCAAAGTAATACAATACAGTCGCTGATAACATGTGAAATGATTTCACCTCAGCACTAATATTTTTAACATTAATATGTTAAACATTAATATGTCAGAATTTTGAGAACCTTTTTTTATTATTTTCCTGAACATTAGAGAAATCTTACTGTAGTCTTACATGCCATAGAAGAGCAATAAAGCATATGCAAAGTATGAGTTTTATTCTACCTGCTTTTCCCAGACTGCATTGAGTCTCTGTTAAGAATAGCCAGATTTAAAATACTGCACTACACTTTATGACTGTTGTTCTACACTTTACGACTGTTACTCTAAATCACATGCAATTAAAGCAACCACAAGTATTAGTCCATTATTAGTACAAATATTTCCTTTAAAGCCAGCCTGGGGGTTTCTGTGCAGCCCTGCACTCCATAGATGGGGATGAAGAACAAGCAGTTGTCACTGAAGTAGTCTGAAAGGGCATCTTTCTGTCTTTGCCCCCTTCCAAAAAAGAAGAAAATACTAGTCTGTTAGAATGTATTTAAATGTTTCCCCCTCCTGTGCATTCTATATTAATCACAAGAGAGAAGAAACAGAGACAGACAGATGTTTAAAAACCCCTGTGAAACTCAGTGGAACAAGTGGGATAATTTCCAATTTCTTTACTAGGTGTTAGATCAGGCCCAAAGGAATCACCAGCTGGGATCCAGTCTGCCTGCAATGAACTTGTACTGAGATTTCAGGCAGTTAGTCAAGCATCACTGCCCACCCAGAGGAGGCGAAACATCTCTGAGGGTCTCCATGGGAAGACCCTGCCAGCCTACCCTGACACCTTAACCAAGTACCTCATCTTCTCAGCACTCTCCAAGAGCACTGGAAGCCAAGGAGCTCTGCCAATAAGAGAGGTGATTCTGCCTTCTTCATTATTGGCAGAGTCAAGTTATTTTTTTCTACCATCTCCTCAGTACACACTGAATTAGATGCCAGAGCAAAGTGAGCTGGCTTCTCCCATGAATAACTTGCATTGAAATTGCTCTTATTAGTATTACAAGGGTTCTGTGTCACCACTGTTGGACTGAATTCCCATGCAGACTGTGCATGGACTGACACCAAAATCTTGTGGAGTTATAAATGTGAGCTTCATGCTACCATCACACCAGTGCTGGGTCCAAACTAGCATTTAAACCCAAAGGGTAGTCTGGGTTTTCTTACATTATTGCAAGTTCTTAGGTTACTCTTACAGACAATGCCTGGCACTTAACAGGAGAACACCTCCAAAGGAGCGGATGAGGTATGTGCTGCAGACAGAATGCTGGCCCTCTCATGAGAAAAATATAAGCTACATCTATAGTGGTAAATTAAGCAAGGCCAGTAAGTGTTCCTGGGCACTGTAGTTTGATTGTCCAAACTCTTAGAAATGTTAGACTAGGCTCTGGCCCTGTTTTACTTGGACAGCCTGGAACTCCTGCAGACAATACCCATACACACTTGCAGACTTAGCACAAGCTGTCACAGGGAAAGGTACTGAGTTCAGAGTTTAAGTCAAATCAGGATTGCACTGTTTTGTTGCTTTTAATAGTAATTAACCACCAATCAGTGAACCATGCATTCAGGATCAGTATCTGTAATACAACAAATAAATCACAGTGCTAAACATTTCTAAAATTAGGTCATGTTTATTGACACCTACAAACCTCTCAACACCTTTTTGGGCCTAATGCCAAGAAGCTTTAAACTCATGTGGAGATGCAAACATGCACATACTCATCCATGGGGGATCTCCAGCTACCCTCTTACTCCTGATGCTCCATGCTGCCTTGTCACCTGCTGGATTCTGGCTGTTCCATAGGGACTTGTATATGCTTGGCCACAGACTGTCTCTGGATGGAGGTGGCACACCAGGTTTTGACTACTGATGTTTTCATGTCAAGACCTCCACCCCTGTTACAAATGGAGATCCCTTTTTCTCAGGTTGATTCCTTCTTTGTTTCAAAATTCTATTTGTAATTCCTTAGTTATTACTGTTTACTCCAGTTTATGGTCATATTCCCCTTTATGAGTCTGAATTTTGAGATTGTTTTCTGTATTTGATCCACACATGCTTATCTTAGCAGGTGGGGTAATGCAAGCTCCTTTCCAAGGGTGGGCTGTGCAAGTACTCCCAGAGTGGACCAAGGATCATTTGAAATGGACAGTTTGGGATGCAGCCGTCCTGTTCTGGAGGGCAAGAGAAGTTAATGATGTGGACACAGACTCTCACATGTGGGTTGGGCTCACTGCCAAAGACCTGTCCCAAGCACCTTTAATTTCCTAATACAGACAGAGTCAAAGATGACCCTCATGGGAAATAAGCAAGCAAACTTTGAGCTACATGTGGGATGCAGAGTCAACGTCTTGATCTAAGAGATAGCTCTCCTCCAATGCTCAGTGATTTATACCTGGGATTTTTGTTTTTTCCAGCATACCAATAAAAAATGGCCATAAATTTCAGGGCTTAGTTCTGAGTTTAGATTCTGATTCTCTGCATGCTCAAATGGGGCACAGAGCCAATATTTTTGTTCAACACCATCTCTAAAACATTGCATTGGCTTTATGTCATATGAAATAAAAGGTAAATGTCTTTTGATCTTGGTCTGCAGCCAGATCATTAGAGGTTCCCCCATCAGCCTATTGGGCCTGCACAAGGTCTGTGGGGCTGATTGCAAGATCTGGTTGCTTGTTCCAACCTAATAAGTTTCTTTCTAAAGCCTTTCTCAAAGTGATAAGGTATAGACATTGAAACTAGGAGGAGCATATTTTCTCCCTTTCTTGCAGTCACTTCTCTGAAAAAGGAGAACTGATCTCAGAGTGGGTAGGGGGGAGCAGGTACTGTCAAATTCCTATAGAAACCCCAGGTTTTTTACTGCCTATTTTATTAGTATTGAAGACATTACAACATGGATTAAACCAAGTCTGAGATGCTGTTTGTGTCACTGGCCCTGCCCACATCAGTTTTTCTTTTCAGGTACCTCAACAATTTGTCTCTTTTATTTAAACTTGCATGTATCATGTAAATGAAAACTTCTTGAGCTGAGCTCACACAAGGTGGAACTCAGGCTCCTAAGGACTTTGTTATAATCTTGGAATAATCTACGTTAAAATTAGAAAGCACCACCCAACATAGTACCTTTGGTGTCAAGTTTTGGAATGAAGAGAAAGTTGTTAGGCCACACTGAGGGGCAAGAGAAGAAGCAAGACAGGACTATGGGGAAGCAGGGCAGGAGGAGGTACCTGGCTTAGAGGGAACAGGCCAGGGCAACTGAAGGGTGTAGCTGGGTAGAAGAATGAGTTATGAGTTAAAACCTTCAAATTTTTTCATTCCCTGAAGCTGAATCAGAGAAACTTGAGGGCTTGGTAGCATATACGTGAAAAGATGGTATTCTAAGAGCTGAGATTTTGAGAAGCAATCATATTGGTGGCTGCCTGACACCTTTCACAAACAGTATCTTTTTAATGGAAAAAAAAAATTAAATCCTACTATGTGGGGATAAAAGGTCCAATGAGGAGTTAAATGTAGTAGCATTCATTTGCTGTTTGTGTATACATCTTGCTGGTAGTTACAACACAATGTTCTCTGGAAAGTAAGAAAAAAAAGCAAAATCCCTGCACTATTTTTTTCTCATAATGTGTAGAGCACGATGTCAGTTTGGCAGAGGAATTTTAGAATAAACAATAACACACGTTTTTACCAACCACAAAGCATATCACTTGCAAAGGCAATAAAACAGCAGGAGTAGTATAGAATCATAGAATCACAGGATCGTTAGGGTTGGAAAAGAGCTTAAGATCATCTAGTTCCAGCCCCCCTCATGGGCAGGGACACCTCACAATAAACCATGTCGCCTGAGACTCCAACTTGGCCTTGACTTTCTTCATGAATGAAGAAGCAGCTGGGCAGGAACAAAGCAGATAATTTCTGCTGGACTCTGTGGTACCTTCATTTCAATCATGCCTTGCACTGGTCTGCAACCCGGGAGCCAGACAGACCTCATAAAGGTGTTTCTACGAGGATGGGAAAGAGAGAACTATAGAGAGAACAGTACAGCTGCTTTCATCTCACTGCCTCAACACGTTATACTCCCCCCCCCCGGCAGCGATAGAATACACTAGTTTACATTGAATTTCAACCGATAGCAATTTTTATTTGTGTGAGGGGAAGGACACAGATTAATTTTTTCAATTCATAGAATTACATCTTTTCAAAGCAATCTAGTTAGAAAATATTCATGAATCTGAGACTTTGAAGAAGTCTTTCATTGGTGCCTTGTTTGGATTGGTATTGACTTCAATTAGATGTTCATGAAGATAATTCTTTTTCCTATAGAGCTTTGAGGGAGAAGACTTGGATCTTAAATACCTGACAACTTTAAATATTCATTTAGAAGATGTCTTCGTCTGAATTAATTATTTACATGCCTTCACAGACTGAGGAAGACACAATGAAACTGAAGTCATGAACTTCTCTGTACCTGATGGGGAGTAAGGTCTTATCTGAGGAAGATTTCAGAATCTAGTCCTTTTTTGTGCATGAACTAGTTTAAGAAAGGACTTCAAATAAATCTATGTTTCAGATAGGTAACCACATACTGAAAATAAATACTGGTGCCTAAGGCAAACATTCTGACATAGAGACCTAATTATGGTAAATGAATTGCTTCCCAGAAACACCTATATTACTCTGCCTAAAAACACTTCTAACAACTTGTTTTACAGTATTTCAGGTACCAAAATGGAAGACATGATTTCCTGCCTGTGCTGTGTTGAATTTCACCTGAAAAATCTATTTTGAATCAGTCACTGGAAAGTCTTGAGCCTGATTTTGCACATCAGAGACAAATAAATAAACCCTTTTGCCATGAAAGTAGATGTATTGCTATAGCACACTTTCCAGAAGATTTGGTTTTAATTCCAGTATAAGAGGAAAATGATCTTCAGGTCCTTTCCAACCCTAACTATTCTATGATTCTATGATTTGCATATCTTAGACCTTCTAAAATGGAGGACTATAAGAATCAGAAGATGCCTTCTACAAATCAAGCTCTTCTTCTTTCTTTGTTTTCTTTTCCTACAGCCTTCGTTTTCCTGGATAAGGCTCCTGAGACATCTGTCTGAGCTATGATATGGATTTGAGAAGATGGGTATCAGGCTGAAGCACTGTCTGAAACTAAGTGCCAAAGGACCATATGTAATGCAAGAAAACAACACTGCACCATAGAAAGAGGTTGATTCATTTCCCTCCTTTAAGGCAGCTGATCACCAAGCAAGCCATGAATTCCAGATTGTCAACTTCATAACAAAGAAACAGAAGTAAATTGTTAACTCAGAAGAGATCTTGGCTGGTTCCAAATTTCACTGCTGCTTTGGCTGGCCTCGCTTCACTGCCAAATGCTAAATATTCTGAATGCCAGCCATCACCATCAGCAAAAATGTCAGTATGGTTCATTTCTTCCACTGATGCATATTTCCTTAAGACTACAGAGCATCCTTTATGGATCAGTGTTTAATCTCAGTGGCTTTCTGCCATGCCATCTGCATTGAAATACTCCTGGATTTCTGGCTAGTTTTGTCTCTCCGCACTTGGACAAATAGTGTTAGTAGAGCTCTGAACAGTGAATGACATGATGATAAAAAAGAAAATAAAACAATGTCCCCAAATGACTTTCAGGACTGTTGAAGAACAAAACTTTTTATCACTTTCATATTTTCTGTCACATCTGCTTCCTGCAGAGAAAAACATCAATGCCAATAACAAGTATGCTAATTACTATTTAGGCCATAGCTTCAAGTCTTTAAGTAATGTTGAATAATTCTTTGGTTCAGTCAGGAAATTTACTAAGACACATTTCTCCAAACTGCTGCCAAAGGCAAAGTCTGTTTTTAATACTTGAAAAATAAACCAGATTTACACTTTCAAGTGACCACATTTTTACAGCTCCTTTTGGGCTCATATGCAGCATTTGACTTTATCCCACTTCATGCTTTCTCCTTCCAGGCACCAAACTCAACTCATCTGCACTCCAGTACAACACTGAAGATCACAGTCCTGGTAGCAAACTGTTTTATGCACTTTGTTTTAATGTAGTAGGAGGCAGGAGCAGAGGTGTAGTGGTTGTGGAGCTATTTGCTTTCAATGGCTCTGAGCAAAATCTAAGAAAAGGGTAATACATGAAAGAAAAAAACAGAAGATGTTGAAAATTTTCTCTAACATACAGTAGAAAATATGGAAAACTTCATGCTTCTTATCGCAACTACATGTGTGATTAAAATGAGACACCAGACACCACCACTTTGGAACTGAATGGACCCATCTGAGTCTGAAGTAAGGGTCACAGCAGAATGATGACATCTAGTAAAATTACTTTCTTCCTCTACAGCTGTAGCAGTCAGTTAAAATCAATAGATTACACTGATCTCTGTGTGTTCTTTACTCTTCTTTCAATTTTGGTGTCAGTCTTTGGTGTAGTCCTAAGCTACTCAGGTCAGCTATTGATGTCAGAAAAATTGAGATTAATTCCCTTTTATTTTAAAGTTCAGAATATCAGAAGAAAAGATAGGTTGCATTGAAATACCCCTTTCAAGGAAGTACTGCTCAAGGAAGAAAGACCAGTAACATGTTCCCTCAGTAAAGAACTATGCATATTAAATATCACAGGCCACTTTTGGTCTCTCTGAACTGTTTTGGTGCTTGCTTTCCCAACAGCTTTTTTGTTTTGAATAGTCATATCTGCAGAAATTTGTGAAGCAAAATCAATGTTTAAGGGACATATACGTTCAATTTAAAAGCTCAGTCAAGAAATCCCCATTCAGACTGGAATTACAGAAATTTTCCTGAGTGTAACCAGACCTTTCAAGTCTAAACTAGGTACAGGGTGGCTTTGTACTAACAGTTTCTTCAAAATTGTTCTGTTACTCCCACCAGGGACTCTCTGCAAGTACTAATGGTAAATGTAGGAACATAAGAACCTAAGAATGGCCCTAGCAAGCCAAGGCCAAAAGCTCACCAAAACTACCATCTTGTCACCAAGAGTGATGGTAGAACATAATACACCAAGGCTCTAGAAATACTTCCTCAGGGTATTCTCATGGCCTTCAGTATTTTATGGTTTAGGGACTTCCTGAGCCAGAAGTGATGGTTTTGCTTTTCATGACACCGAGTCATTGTGGAACTTCTCTTCCATAGCTTTGTTCCCTGCTAGAGCTAAACTGCTACCATCCATAATATCCTGCAGAAAGGAATGCTTACATGTGCCTCCTGGGAAGGAGCACCCCTTATTATTTGTTTCAAATCTTCCAGTTTGGACCACTGGCACAGAAGTGTCATCAGCAAGAAATATAAAACAACACAGTGTGATGGTTTGAAATTACATTGGCAGCTATTGGCCTGTCATAAGTTGCTTCTCCCAAGTAGGTATGAGTTAGTTTCTTTAGGTCATTTGCTGTTGTTGCCTCTGTCTGCACATTCAGCCTCTGGAGACTGTAGCAAGACAGTGGTATACAGACTGTAAATTTAAGTTCCTTCTGTGAACCACAGTTATCTTGAGAACAATGTTTTATCATAAGTAACATTTTATTTCCTAATCTTCAGAACTTAGGAAATAAAAGTCAATACTGCTGTCTTGTTTCTTGTTCCTCAGAGAGTTTTTTACAGTCTCATGTGAATCTAGAAGGAATAAAACTCATTTTAACAGGAGCCTTGGCCACCTCAAATCTGTATGTAGTTCCAGTAGACATAACACATTAAATTTTTACATATTTCCTGATTTGAAAGTCAAATCTCAATGAAATATAATATTGGTGACAAAAATACCCAAAAAACAAACAAACCAACAAAACAGCACAACAAAAAAGCCTAACCTAACAAACAGCTACTAAAATGCCAGGGAACAGGATTCCTTCAAAAACTCAGCTTGACATTCCCACATACTCTGACACTTGTGAAACACAAGAAAAGTATCCATACCTATGAGCTGCCCAAGAAAGTAAAGACAATTGAAAGAGAAGTAGCTTGAAAGATTATAGGACGTTGCTCAGTGCTGAATGCTGAGAGCATTATGTGCAGCTAAGAAAGGACTTGTTTCCTTCAAAAACAAGGCTTACCTGTTGTTGACATCATGATATCTTCTGCAGTATGGCCTTCAAGTGTCTTCCTATTTTACTGTGGTCTTCTTACAGTTGCCATTTGCCTGCTTCTCCATTTTTATTTCTACACTCTATAGATGTAACTTACTAGTGAAAATTTGACCAAATATTTTTAAATAACAAAGTTGCATTACTTGTAAATTTGCCAGGTTGGTCCTATTTTTCCATTGAATTGCATTTTCTGCTTTTATACATTATACTATTAGCATATTTCAAGGCAAAACAGAATGTAAAATGGAAGGGAAAAGAAGGAAATTTGTCTTACAAAGATATTTAACACAAAAAGGTTTATTTCACATGAAGAAACACCAGTATACATATGCAAATCTCTCTGCAACCAAGGAGATCTGTGTAGGCATGCCTGAAGACAAAATAGAAGATCCCTTCTATTTATATGAGATAATGCCAAGAAGATCTGCATAGCTGAGGGCTGAGATCAACTGGTAAGTTTACTACTTCTAAAGTGAGAGAACACCGAATTGAGAAAGCAGTACTTTCCAAAAGGTTTATTTTAAAAACATTAATTTCTAAATGTACTATTCACTGGATTAATTTTTGAAATGTTATTGCCTGAGCTTGAGATCCAGGTCAGTTGCCTTACTGCTTGATAAAGGCAATTAACCTTTCAAGCCATTACCAACTGCATTAATTAAAAATATGCACATACATGATTTAAAGAAAATTAAAACAGGCATCATCTTTCCCTGAAAAGAGCAACTGAGCGCTACTGTAAGAGTTACTACATGGACCAGATCTCCTTGTCCATTGTCACATAGAATTGATAACATTATTATCATCATCGTTACTAGTATCGTTATTGTCGAAATTATTATTATTATTGTTGTTATTATTGATATTATATACTGACTTTGAAGATGTCCTGTTTTCTGCTGGGATAGAGTCAATTTCCTCCCTAGTAGCTGGCACACTGCTTTGTTTTGGATTTAGGTTGGAGCAATCCCAGGCACAGTTACAGGTTGGTCAGAGAAGAGATTCAGAGCACCTCTGTGGAGAAAGACTTGGGGGTGTTGGTCAATGAGAAAATGAACATGAGCCAGCTGCAGTGTGCGCTTGCAGCCCAGAA
>NDXB01015026.1:157567-184693 GCA_002631895.1 Agapornis roseicollis | reverse complement strand
TATTTTTTTCCCTTTTTTTCTATTCCCCCCCCCCCCCTGGTTTTTACTTCTCACTACTTTGCTAATACTTCTTTTCCCTTCAGTTCTATGCCAGTTCTTAAGAAAGAAAAGCTGGTTCTAAAAGCAACATTCAATTCAATGTAAGGGCAATTTCTTGAAAGCCAGATTTCTTGAATCACCACAACAGTACCTATTATAATGCAGGATCTCTCAGATTTGTGTGAAAAAGCCACATGTATAAACTACATATTTCAGGTCAGAGCTTAGCAGAAAGAAACTGTAATGCATTGTTATGTGCAGAGCTCTTCCGGCTTCTGACAAAGTTCAAGGTATTAAACTACCCTCTCTTGTATACCTCCCACTAATCACAGTGTGGTAGCACAGAGTTACAGTTTGCTACATCTTACCAAAGTGATCTCCTTCCCCACAAGATAATAGCCCTTTTCAGGAAAATTCTGACCTGCAAAGTCATACTCAAAACTGTATTTATTGCATATAATGGTAATTACATAAGCACTCAAACAACATAACAGCAAAAGGAAATTTATTAAATTAGTTCTCCAAATCTGACTCATGCTACACATGAGTAAATATGCAAGAGTTATATATGCACTCACCAATTCATGTTAGGGTCTATAATATCCTCCAGCTTCCCCCCACGACATAAACTAAGACAGATACTTTTTAGTTCAAACCCAGGTAGGAGTCTGATTTGTAAGACAGGACAATGCATCAAAGCATAGACCCGGACAGAAGATCTGAGGAAAACTAACAGCCCATTACACTGAAAGCAGTATTCCTTTTTCCTTCAGATCTCTATCCACAGACTTCATATTTAGTGCTGGTTTGAAGTTAACTTTTCTAGAATTTTGAACTTTCTACTGTGTAATAATGTAAGATAAAGAGCAAAAATCTATGGAATTAGTTTACCTTTATTACCTATAAAATTACATTAACCAGTACTAAGCTTAACTAAGCTCTCAAAACCAGATAAAAAAGGAATCACAGGAACAAAGTACTGATGCCATAGATACTTCTGAAAGTCTGCTCTCCAAACAGCCATCTTCATCAACCTCAGCTGCAATGACTTAGGAAATAAATTCATTGAGCAGATCAAAGACAACATTGACAAAATCTTCCAGAAAGGAAGACAGTGGGTGAAAAAGAGAGATGTAAGTAAATGAACTGATTTATTATTTAAAAGTATTGAAAGTTCTGCAGTCAATTTGAGACAAGGGCTTCATTTTACTTGGTTGAGCTTAAATGGCTATCAATGAACTGCCACATATTTGTTCACTTAAACTGCACACAAAGGCAATAACTGTCAGCAATATAATTTTCAATGTTAAATGATAGAGCTGTTTTAATCATCTATATTTTAATAGGAGGTCCATCAGTGACAGTACTAAATTTAAATATCATAAGGGAAAACCTTCCTAAATTCTGCCAGTCATTTGCAAGTCAAAACCCAAAACAGACATTCCACAGGTTCTCTTCAGCAGGCAGTTGGAATATTGATGCTGTTGCCCTAACAAGATTGGCTAATACATTTGAGATCCCTGTGGGGAAAATGATTTTCTTCAGAGTGCAAAAGCACTGGGAAGAATAAATACATGAATTAAATGCGAGTCCCATAAATGTGATGCTCGGAATGAGAAATCAGGAAGCTTGTATTGTATTTAAAGCTAGGGAAGTTGCAGCACCTATGCCTCAGTTTCTCCATTTCTCAACTGGGAATAAATAATACGTACTTCAGGGCAAAATATATTTCAAACTTAACATGTTTACCACTCAAAGTTGTTATGAAAATAAACCTTATAACCTTTTTAAATTAGCTAGACTTTCAACTTGGAAAAAAAGAGATTTAAGTCCTTGTCTTACTATCTGCAACACCAACTGTCTTAAGTTGCCACACTATCTGCAGCTGCTCAACTTAACCAGTTACCTTTTATTCCTCTAAACTTGCTTAATGCTTAAAAATATAAGGACAGCTGAAACTAAAAAATGCAGCTGTATGGCCAAATATAAAATAGCAAATTTTAGATTTAAATCAGCTCTTGCTTCAACAATGTAAAAATTCATAGTGCGGAGGCTAAAAAAAAGAGGGAAGGAGAGGAGAGGGAGAGGGAGAAGAAGAGGAAGAGGGAGAGAAAAGAAGAGACTATAACTAATGGTATTTCTTTAAATGACAAGAGTGGTTTGCAAAGTCAGTGTTTTATTAAAATGCACAGGCAAGATTTATACACATGTGATTATCTGTGGAAACTAAAAAGCTCTTATCTTTTTGCTGTCTATAAATTCTATGCGTATTAATACCCGAATTAAAAAGGTGCAGATCAACACTGCACTGCTGACAGAAAAAGTGATGAAAGCCCAAAACAGCTTTCTGTTTTCAAGTTTAGCATTTTTAAGTCTCATTCATTATGTATTTTTCCTCTCATATAAGTTTAGCTAAGTTACTTACCAAAATAGAAGTGGCACTAAAAGCATTAATAACTGTAAATCTGCATTTGCTATTTTTCATGTAGAGTGAACTTATATTAAACACACAGTTGGTATATTTACTTACAGATTGTGAGAATACTGGAAAGAGTCTAGTTTTAGAAAATGTTCATCCTTGTGCTTTACACACAGATAACTGGATAAAGCAAATACACTATACAGCACAGCCTCTGATATAGGTGTACCCAGCACCCAGGTTAAGCATGGTCAGGTTCAGTGAGCCTGCAGGGTTGACCAGACTGCTCAATCGTTACCCAATTAAGTCAACATAAATGGAAACTCGATACCAGTTTACCAAGACACTGGCTTATAACATTAGTGTTGATGTTAACATTACATCACATCATACCAACACCATGAAAAGATCCTTTATGCTCAGCACAGCATCAGACTAAAAAGGCATCCAGACTTTCTAAGTAAAAGTAAAGGCATTTTATTTTCTGAGACAATATAAAACCAAAACCAGAGATATCAAGATAATCCAGTTCTCACAACCTGATTATCTCCATCCTAGAATAGAAATATTAAAGAAACCTAGCAAGTTAATAGGGGAAGCATTTTTTTACTACCAAAAAGTAGTATACTCTTTGTATTTCAGAAAGAAAATTATTATTTTAGTTTTCTTTAATTGCATGCAAAGCAAATAGAACAAAAATAGAACAAATGTTGAAAAAAGGAATGGTTAGCAGTATAGTAAGAGAAAGGTGGAATAAAACACAGTATGTGTTTATCACTGGTGAGACACTAAGCTACCCTGTACAATATTTCATTAGATGGATTAATTCCACTGAAAAAAAAAATAAAAGTGAAAAAAAAATTGAGAACTAATATGTCTGGATTTTAGTGAAGTTTCAATAAACTGGATATAGGAAAACAAACCAAATTAGAGATGGCATAGAGCAGCACAAGAATATGAATGTGAGTTAAGAACTAGTTTGCACTAGGTCCATCCCACCAATAGGGATGGAGGATGTAAGCAGATCTCAGGGTTTAGCCTAAGGCCATATTTTAGTTTAATTTATTGTCTAATTGCATAGGTATCAAGAGTGCTGATGAAATTTGATTACACTGAAGTTCACCACAGAACCAGGCCATCCAAAGTCTTTTAGTAAAGAGCTTTCCAGTCCACAGCTTTGACCACAACGGTTTTACTTAATAGATCATCCTCATCTCCTATTCCCTATATCTACTTACATAAGACAGAAGTCCGTTTTATTCAGAGAAAACATATGTCTTTTGTAGTGAGATGCAATACACAGGGTGGCCAAACAGCATTCTCCTCTCCCCTACTGAGAAATTAAGAGATGGCATCTTTCTGAAGAATAGTGGCTGCACACAGCCTTCTTCATACCAATTCTTGATATTCATTGAAAAAAAAAAAAATCCTCTAATATGAAGAATAATGGAAAAATAACAAACAATCCTTGGAAAGAAACAGTTTTCAGAGTCACACAAAACACACTTCAGATTTTCTATGAATTAAAGCTCACTGAAATAATTGTTTTCTCTGTTAGTTTGATCATCTAGATTTAGAAAATGCCCTGACATAAAAAAATAGCGTGGCACTAACCCTAAAGGCAATTTCTTTAACTCCATTTAAAACCAGTTAGCTACCGAAACCCACAGTCTATGCTTAAAGACGATGAATCTTGGAGAAATTATTTTATGCTATTTGCACATAGTAAGTTGATTGAATCCTTCCAAAGTGCAAGGTTCAATTAATCTTTAAACTGAAGACTCATGAGGAGGGGAAGGGCTGCTAAGTACAACGCTAGCTAGCAGGAAAGTAAAGCTTCAGTAAATGGAAGAGGTCTTCAAATGAAATTTACAATGAGATGAATTGGAGTGATAAGGGGACATAAAAAGACTGTTCCAGACTGGGGATTTGCAGAAAAAACCCTGGTAGACAACTTATCTGGGGAACGCAGCTGTTTGACATAACCCTGGCAAAGCAAGTGTTAAAATCATCTTCTCAGGGACAGTCGCTCCCAGATCTCTAGTTTTGCATTAACATAGGCTACTTTCTGCATGATGAGGATAAGATAAAACACAATTTTAAGAACAAGTTGTTTATAGTTCCTAGTCAGAAAAAACGAATCATAATTGATTAGGTCACTTCTGGTCCTCTCTAGAACAGTCTGTTGTCTCAGGATGGCTTATGCCAAAGCGAGACAAGCTCCCCTGTGACAGATGTAAAGCAAATGCAAGAGGTAATTTCACCACTGTGCATCGAAGAACTCCAAGAGATTTACAGCAAAATACATTTACTGATAACTCCTGTGCAATTTTATAATAACATGTTATTATAAGAGACTGATAAAGAGCTAGGTCTTAGACATATAGCTATAGTGCAGCAAGTTTCTGCAAACATTTACTAACAACTACTATTAAACCACATGGAATGGTTCATCTCATTCAGAGTCCTGTTGATGGTAGCATTTAGTTATATTTCACCAATATGCAAAGTTATGCAGCATAAGAAAAAAAAGACAACATGTATAGAAGACTTCGCACCTCAGATGTTTCTCTGGAGTTAATGAGTTCCCACATACAGAATTCTGCAACAAGAATCTTTCTTTGGAAAAGGAAAATAAAATTCCTTTCATTCGTTTAAAGTTGAGGATGGCTGCTCTCTCCAGCCTTTCCCACATTCTTTATATTTTCCCCAAACCAAATGTTTAAAAATATTTCTTTATTAATTATATGAAATTCAATCACAAATCATTAGATTCCAGATGTTGCCTACAAGCAAAAGCCCTTAGAGACCACAGGAAAGACAGCCATGCATACCAGGTGCCACATAGCTTTGATTGCTGTTTAAGTTCTCAGCTCTAGCTATAAAGTAATACTGTAATAAATTCAATGAGCACAAAAATGCACAGGAAAGCAAAATAATTATAATTAGCCCAGCGCATACTTCAGCAGAATGACCTAATTTAAAAAGTGTTTTGCAAAGCAATTCTCATATTGAAAGGCAATTACATAGAGCAAAACAAAAATTGTAGTTTTGAGATCCATGCAAAAAAGCACCAGAAAGTATTCACAAAGGGATATATGAGTACAGAGTAAGTAGGGAATATCACACATTTTCAATTTCTTCCAGGCTTCTATCATTTTCCTTGTTTCTTATTTTTATTTTATTTTTAAGCAAGAAGAACTTTAATATCAAGAGCAACTATTAGCACTTTACTGACACAAGGCCTCCTGGCCATATTCTGAAGTACTGGGACTAAGACTAAGACTGACATTTTCATTCTGTTACATTACTCTTGCTTGTTAGTATATTTCCACTAGTAAAAATCTGTATGTTTTTTGACTTCCATCCTCTTCTAGATGGCCAGTTACCCAGCAAAACGTATGGAGGAGAAGGTAATGATAACTTTTTTTTTTAATCAATGAAAAACCAAGTGGCGATGACTTTAGCATAGTCAACTCTTTGCAAAGTAAAAGGATATGGAAAGACTAAGGGAAGACTTTTAACAGCAATTACCCTCTCTAACACCTACAAAAGCCTGGAAAAATAAAATTATGCTGTGATCAGATGCTTTTACTAGTTTGCTGGTCTAGTCATCATCTCTACTTATTATACTTTCCATGAGAATCATAAATAATTCTTTAAATAATATTAGACACATTTGTCTATAGAAGTCTCAATGCAGATCATTAAGGAATACTTGAACCTCCCATGAGAAAACCATCAACAGAGACAGAAGCCTAAGGATTTTAATTTTTGAAAACTCCAACTGAGACTTTTCAAGTTGCATTGTTTTGCCACAAGCACATCTGTATGGACATTCCCCAGCCATATTGCATAAACAGGCTGTGTGAGGAGCATGACTGGAAATATTTTGGAATCAACTGGCCATGCTCCCAGTTGCATTATTTCTGCATGCTTAATGGAAAAATAATAATTAGAAAGCTCAACTATTAAAAAAATTTAACAGCCAAATCAAGCATATAAAAATATGGGACTGGCAACAATAAAAAAAGGCATTGTTATTGACCAGCTATCAAAGCATGGGCAATTTTATTGAACTGCGGGATACTGCAATGCTTGCAAGAGAATAGCCAGTTGATAACATCTAGGTTGCATGGCACATGGTTTGGCTATGCCTCACTTT
This sequence comes from Agapornis roseicollis, assembly GCA_002631895.1. Taxonomy (NCBI): domain Eukaryota; kingdom Metazoa; phylum Chordata; class Aves; order Psittaciformes; family Psittacidae; genus Agapornis; species Agapornis roseicollis. The sequence continues at coordinate 178,070 of NDXB01015026.1, read as the reverse complement.
TACAGTGGAAAGATGGGAAGAGGTACCCAAAACATTAAGGCAGGTTCGTAGCAGAGAATATATATACATACGTACATATTTATTAAACATGCGTGTATTAAGACAAGTGAATACAGTCGAGAAAAATTTTAAACTTTCACACCTGCCTTTCATGATTGCTATGAGTAATGTACCATGGAAATGAGGGAAGAAAGAACAAAATCTGTGCTTTATAGATTTTTACCACTGGTAAAAATAAGGAAAGTCTTGTATAATAGGAAGACTATAACAAGATTTTGTCCACAAACAAGTATTCCCATCATGCTGTCTAACAGAAATCATTACTTCTATCCATAAACTTCTCTTGCTTGCACTCTGAGAATTGCAGGATTACTGAGGTAGGAAGGGACCTCTGGAGCCTGCTCTAATTCTGAAGCCTACATCCAAACTTGAAGCAGAGTCATATAGAGTGGGTGGCCAAGGGTTGTGTCCTGTCAGTTTGATTATCTCTAAGGATGCTAGACTCCATAAACTCTCTGGGCAAGTGGATGGAGCTTACACATATATCTGAAATACTGTTATCATCACAAACAGTATGAGATTGTACTCCTGTTTGCCAGCTCTCTGCCTGTGAATTACTTGAAACAGAGAGTTGTAGCACAGGGAATCCTTCCACAGGTGCTTTGTTACCACATCAAGCAAAACCAAGCTCCTGGTTCAGAATGGGCTGTTGTGATCTTTGAATTTTATTCCATGAACTTGAAATCATACTTGGCTGTTAACTATGAAATTATGATATTTAATCAATACTTGATGTATGTGAAACAAACTGATAATAACTCAGTTTTAATAATAGAATACAGTTCAAAGAGTCTATGCTATAAATCATTAATCGAAGCTTGAGATGAACAGTAGTTGTCCTTTGAAAAGTGGAGACAAAGATTCTTAAAATCTCTCAAGCAAAGAGAAGCAACTTTGGAGTAATACTGCACACTGTAGACTGACCTGCTGCAACATCAAATTGTGATGAATTATCTGAAAGGTGGAATTTTACCAGGTCTACACAATATAATAAAAACATTGGAATGTCTCGCAACCTACCAAATAAAAGAGGAACAACTCTAGCCAAAGCATCCCTCCCTTCTGCCAGCATGTACCACTAATTGATTTTCCATTTTTTTTTTTTAAATGGGAACAAACAGAAGTGATAGAATGGTTTCTGGCAAGATGAGCCTGAATTGACAAACTGTGGAAAAATCTATCATGCAGATAACACAAAACCAGATGAAAACAGAAAGTCAAAGCTGAACATACAAGGCAAAAAGCCCTTTGTAAAAAGAAAAGCCAAACAACACAGCCCTCCCCTACTTTTCAATTCAGGGAGAGACTCTTTCAAACAGAAACCTCAGGAAAGTTAATTAAAAAAATAGATCTAAAAATCACTTGAGAAAAAGTGACAGAAAACTGCCTTAACCATTGCTATTAGATTGAGAACAAATACTACACCCCAATGGCTTAAGATTCTCCATCTTACTACAGTTCTGTTGTGTGTAACTACAGTGCATGATGCACCAAATAGGAGTACCTTTGCATCTGCAGATCTGCACAGGCTGTCTAAACCTAGTTACAGTATTCTTGTAATAGCTGTAAACTGAGGACAGCACAGACAAGTTGAAACCTGAGTCTTTATAGAGTTCATGCTCAGTAAAAAGCATCCAATAGCTGAGATAGTCTCTTGTTGAAAGACCTGCTACAGCTGCTTTAAGCCATTTGGAGTAAATACAGGGTAATGTGAAAAGAAAGTCTTTTATGAAGCAGGTCTTACATTTCATCAGCCCCAAAATACCACTTTCAGAACAAGAGTTCGCAGGCGATCAGCACAGAGTCCTGCCTGAGTAAATGGAATCTCACTGTTTCAAGTTATAAACAAAATTAAGGGCAGCAAATACCTCTAGTCACTTTCTGTTCCCAAAAGAGTGACTAAATTCTAGTTTATACTCAAAGTTGTCACAATTATTGTTGTCTGTCAAATACTGAAAACATAGATCTGCTTTACAAAAGTACTGTAAAACTCAGATAAAGCATCCAGGAATTAGGAATTCTACTGATCTTCATCCAGTGGCAAACTTTAAGATATGAATCAGTCTGAAATGGTTAACTGGTACAGTTGAGCTTAATAACACTAAAAATAAACAGGGAAGCCCTCAAACCTTTTTGATTATTCACCCTGATTAACACTTGCTTATGTTCAAAAGCTAGTGACTACACAAGTTGGTGTTAAACACTTTTTATTGCACTAAGCACTGATGGTCTTCTAAGGCTAAAACGGAAATATTTTTTTTGAGGCAGAAAAGAATATAGCCTCTGAGTGCCACATGGTAGGTGAAGAATTTAAAGTATATATTCAGATGGTCCTTGAGTCACTTGAACTCAGTGGGCATGTTCCAGGCTAAAATGCAAGTAGAACCACCATTGTTTTCTAGAGTACAGAATGCAACTTGAAATATTTAGATGTGACAGTGGCCAAATAACAGTAAAATGCTTTCTGTAAGGAGCAGTAAGTTTGTGGCTGAACATAATATCTTGCTTTCCCTACTTTCTATGAAATACCCTTTAAGTTTCTGAAGGGTAAACCTGCAATATTTTACTTATGAATCTAACAAAACCAATTACCTTTATTTCTCCATTCTTCAACCACTCTGTGCATAAGGATGCACTTAAGAGAGTGAGTCAAATGAATGCTGAGAATTTGCATTAGCATTAAGCTCTACGGTAACCAGCTACAACACAAACCACCCATAAGAACGAGCATAATGTGCTTAGGACAAGCCTATGTGGCCTAAACCAACAATTTTTACAGTGCAGCAGCTTGACAATGAAAATCAAATGAGTTAGTGAATGTTCCCTCAATGAAGTCCTTGTAATAAAAAGAGAGAATAATACTACATAAGGATAAATACTAGAGAATACTGCCTCACTGGAGGAAAAAAGTTAATTTGGGTGACTGTGTTTAGTCCTTCTCTTCTTTAAGTCCCCTGACCCCTTCAAACAGGGTCTGAATTCAGGTTTCTAAAGTCTTTTCTGCTCTTCCTTTCCTTCAGTCAGCTCAACATCCTTGACAGGCTCATAAGCATACACTACCTACACGTACTGCCAGGCTTCTTTCCGGCAATGTGTCCTTGGGTTGAAATGAAACGTATGAAGTCAATTTATTTAGAAATAAATAACAGTGTATTTATAACTGAGGTCACACACAGTTAACAGATCTGACTTAGTTCTGGATAACTATAGGAAATATGTCTAACAGTGTGGAGAATGTAATTCTTTAAGATAATGCTATTTGAAAACTCATTTCTGCATGTGTAATTTTGGGTAATTTCCCCCTTTCTCTTTTAGCTTTCTAGTCTTAGTAGCTAAGCTACTAATAGGATTAACTGGCAAGTGCCATGATGAATTACTTAATATTAAAAAAATACTAGGGTTTTCCAGGATTATAATGATATACAGATATTAGAAAAACTACCTTATAGCAAAGCTACACATAGCTAAAAAATTTTCAGCCTGAGAGAATACACAGATTGTTTCCTGGAAAATGGGTTGAAATATTCATTGCCATTTTTTCATTGCCATGTCAGGCATTACTGAATGATGGCCTGTTTCAGGACTTTTCAGACATCAGCCATTAAGGGCTACTTTCCACAACAGCACTCTGACTTTAGGAGATAAAAGACTGCTTATTCTTTTTTCACAGGGGAGGGAAACAATGACAAAAGCAGGAAGGCAGCGGTAATGCAGAAATCTGGGAGTGATGATAAAGAGTATGGAGAATGGAGAAAGTTGTTCACACAAATCTATTCTGGCAAAAATCAGGCAGGTGACAACCAAGTATATATGACATTCAATTAAAGTGCAAATCATCATTTTTCAATCTAGTGATGAAAGAAAATTTTTGATTTTGTTGGGTGTGATAACAAGTGATTTGAAATACAGAGCACAAACTGAAGTTTTCAAACCTTTAGAACACAAGGTTGTGTTGTTTTCCCTGAGTGCGCTATACAACTCTTAAGACCAAGCAGGGACACTGCATTTGGCCAAAAGCATTGCTGCTGCACTCTGAGAAGTACACTTAATTGATAGTGACACATTCCTGCTTCACTCTCAACATCTTGCAAGCAGAGCTAGCCAAGCAGTAAGCTGGCATAACCCCTAGCTAGGAGAAAACTTCAGATAGTGACAAATGGTAAAAAATAGTTCCTGAGAGATCTTAAAATAAGAACCGCTTAATAGAATACAGCGAATGAATGTAAGGGTAAACATTAACTGTATGAGGAATAATTTAGCTGCACTAACAGCTACAGAGAATTCTAACAGCATTTCTCTTTGAAAGAATAGTTTTGTTGTTCAGCAGATTTAATTCATAAACCCCGCCAACATTTTAGAAGGGGCTGAAATAGCAGTAAGCATGAACATAAACACAGCGCCCCCTGCAGCCAGGTCTCTTGTCATATCTCAGCTTGGGTAATCCAACAGTATAACCCAATCAGTGCCATTTCCCAACAAGTTTAATTAAGCAAAGTACAACTAAACAAATTGTCATTTATTTGTGGACCAAGCCCCTACCGTTTGATGTCACATTGTCTGAGGCATTTCATTACTAAGACAAATACAGCAAGAGTTAACTTCTCCCTCCAAACCCTCCCATTTATCATTTTGTTGGTGAACAGATCTCTTTCATCACTCTTTACTGCTCCAAAACTTTCAGACCATCACCAAGTCTTCCTGGTTTTCATTATAGCAAATCTTTTAAACAGGAGTGAACCAGTAAAGACCTCAGAGACAGCAGCATAATTAAGAATAACATGTTTCTTTAGAAAATTGTGCTTTTAGACAAATAGCCTTTTATCAGATCAGACCACCCAATAAAAAGTAACTGCATTGAGATAATATGTTAGATTTCTTCAAAGAGCATGTCTAATGTTCGCATTAACGGAATGTGGCATCTGCACTTGAGACAAACACAAGAGCATTTATGCAGAAACTCCAAAGTACAACACATGCTGCAGCTCACTGAAGAAGCACATCAGTTCTTAAGCCCCAAGACTAAACTCTGTGTGAAGTAGTCTTCCTGTGAAGAAGACTCTAGTCTTCATACATTTCTTCAGTAATTTAGATTTATAAAGCTGTTTCTGTGTAGAAACAGTCAAACATATTTAGGAATAAGTAGTTAAAGCCAAAAATTCTATACTGAAAAATAGTAAGGCTACAAAGTTTAATTTTTCATTGTCATTAAAAGGAGGGATTACAAAAAGAGGAATCTTGCCTATCCCTTGCCTATTTGTATTCTTATTCATACAAATATAAACAAATATTTTATTTAGTTTTTGTTTTTCTCTGGACAACTTCAAATAATCTCAAATCAAAGATCCAGATTTCCAAAACCACTAGCATTAAGGAATTTCACTTATTGTCAGATGTTGCTCATACTAAAATTTTAATTAAAAATAAACCCCCCTTCAAAACTGACTTCAGGTTCAAGTATTCCAAGTAATTTTTCTTAGAGAGGCAGGGCTGGACAGGTATGCTATATGTTAGAACTTAAACCGTATTTCCTTTTTGTTGCATTTTATACATAAAGTTATTATGATCTATACTTGACATTTGTTCCCAAAAAAGAAATTCACCTCAGCTTACTGAATAAATCTAAGCTCTTCTAAGGTAACTCTCATGCTGAAACAGTAGCATTTTATATTGTTTTTTAAACATTTCTATAAAGCCATATGGAGCATCTCCCTTATGAAGACAGGCTGAGAAAGTTGGGACTGTTCAGCCTGGAGAAGGGAAGGCTGCGTGGAGACCTCACAGCAGTCTTCCAGTATCTGAAGGGGGCCTATAGGGATGCTGGGGAGGGACTCTTCATTAAGGACTGTAGTGACAAGACAAGGGGTCTTGGGTTAAAACTTAAACAGGGGAGGTTTAGATTGGATCTAAGGAAGAAGTTCTTTCCTGTGAGGGTGGTGAGGCACTGGAATGGGTTGCCCAAGGAAGCTGTAAATGCTCCATCCCTGGAGGTCTTCAAGGCCAGGTTGGACAGAGCCTTGGGTGACATGATTTAGTGTGAGATGTCCCTGCTCGAGGCAGGGGGGTTGGAACTAGATGATCTTAAGGTCTTTCCAATCCTAACTATTCTGATTCTATAATAGTCATCCTCCAGCCGGTACTCAAACAGAAAATCTTATAATCTGGTTCCCAGATTATAAACACAGTAATTTTCATCTCACGTGCTTCTTAAGGCAGCTAATTTCTCAGTCCTGACAAGCATTGTGTGCTTACAGACTATTTTTCCAAGGTGGATTTATAGGAGGGGTAAAAAGATATCTGGAAAAACATAAACTTTCATTTTTCTGAGCTGTACTGCTTTATGTCAGCTACCTCTGTCTTTAGAAAAATGAACCTTTTGGCATTTGTCAGTGGGCTCAAATATCGTGAAATGCTGAAAAGGTGAAAGAAAAGACTTCCCCCGTGCTGCCTTCCTATCTGATCTTTTGTCTTGTATGTTCCCCTCAGGTATGCACAAGAAATTTCTCTGAATAATTTATAAGCACCTAGGCAGAAACCAGCTTCTACTTCTGAACAAAAAGTCTGGGTAAGAAGCTGACCACAGCCATTCTACTATGCTTTATCTGGTAGAAAACTGGATTAAAGAAATAAAGTTATTTTCCTAACAGAGTAAGCACTGACTACATAAATGTATATAAGCAAACTTTTGCATTTATGCTGGGAAGGCACCTTCATACTTAAAGCTACACACTCCTTTGAGGGCAAGGTTGATTCTCTGTAACTTTCGAAAACCCAAGAAATCACATATCATGAAGTAATCAATCAACATGTAGAACTCAACTCTACATTAGAATTAGAAGCAGAGCAACTGGTCTTTCTTCTAGACTACAGTATCCAACTCTTCTCTTACCATGAGCCAACTTTATTTTCCAACAACACTGAATATTAGGCAGATGCAAATGACTTTTCTGTAGTCTCTGTTAGAACTGAAATAGTCTTACTGCCTGCAGATCCTTTTCATGTCCCAACACTCAGAGTAACCCTAATGGGTTATCCATACCAAATTCAGATTTTCACAACAGAGTTATCATCAGCTGAAACTAAGTACTTAGGAATGAGGGCTCAAGACTTACCAGCCTCTGCATGCTTTTCACATGGGTAGGGCTAATAGATAAGGCCTCTTCATACCAGCGTTTGGCTTCATCAATATTTCCACGAAGTTCAGCCACCTGACCTCTCATGTAGAGAACATAGTGTGACATTGGAAAAAGATTAGCTGCTTCCTGGGTACACGCCGTGGCCTCAGCAGGCTTTCCAATTCCTATGTAGACTTCAGCTGTGGAAGGAATGTGAGGACCAATGAATGATTCTTGCCTCATCATACAATGACTAGATCTTGTCACTATGCTGTGTTTGTAAATAGTTTCATTCTAAATATAGGCTATTTTCCCCAAAAAAATTTGCAGCTTAAGAGAAATCATTACACAAATTATTTTAAATTAATTATTCTGTTAGGAAAGTTGCTTTACTAAATGTGATAGGAATTTGAACCTCTGAATGGCTGTTTTAAACACCACAAAACCTTCAGAGTTTGTTATATTTAATTGAAATCTAGGATTTTTTTGAGGTTTTTTTTTAAGATGTGAGCATGCCAGCATTCCAGTGCTACTTAAGAACAGAAAACCCAACACAAAACAGCACACAGATTTCCTTACAGTAGGTAAGAAAACCAAACTAGTTATGGGGTTTTCTGAATTTCACATGTCAGCCATTAAGGAAGCAGTCGCAACTGCTCCAGCTACCAACCACTAAATGGTGAGTCTGGTTCTAAGTTTTCTATCTCACAGTACTATAATAATAATATTATTATAATGAAATATAATGTTATTTGATATGAAAACTTTTCTACTTAAGTTAGCAGCAGGTGTGAATTGCTTAATTGATGTTTTGATTTGATAAAATTTGTTCATATTTCCAAGCATTTTATAGAATCATAGAATAGTTAGGGTTGGAAAGGACCTTAAGATCATCTAGTTCCAACCCCCCTGCCATAAGCAGGGACACCTCACACTAAATCATGTCACCCAAGGCTTCATCCAACCTGGCCTTGAACACTGCCAGGGATGGAGCATTCACAACCTCCCTGGGCAACCCATTCCAGTGCTTCACCACCCTCACAGGAAAGAATTTCTTCCTTAGATCCAATCTAAACCTCCCCTGTTTAAGTTTGAACCCGTTACCCCTTGTCCTGTCACTACAGTTCTTAATGAAGAGTCCCTCCCCAGCATCCCTATAGGCCCCCTTCAGATACTGGAAGGCTGCTATGAGGTCTCCAAGCAGACTTCTCTTCCCCAGGCTAAAATGTCTCAACTTTCTCAGCCTGTCTTTGTATGGAGGTGCTCCAGTTCCCTGATCATCCTTGTGGCCCTCCTCTGGACTTGTTCCAACAGCTCCATGTCCCTTTTTATGTTGAGGACACCAGAACTGCACATAGTACTCCTTCAGAAGCTAAAAACATTTAACTCTGTAGCTTGCTATTATTTTTTTTTTTTTCATAAATAAAGAAGCTGTATTTAATTTAACATAAATCACTCCTGAGGAAAGCAGATAAGTAGCCTGACACACATTTGTCCAAGTAAGTTTGACTAGAAGGGAAAAAAGGTTCATTCAGTAAGCGATTAACAACTTACAATAGAAGTATTTGCCTTCAATAGCTCTTATGACACTCTTCTACACTGCTATTTCACTACCCTGTTGGATTATCTTAATCTCTTGCTGAAAGAGTAGGACAAGAGAGAAATAAAGAAATACCACATACCAGAAAAAGATGATAAAGGTTCTGGCTTGGGTTACCTAGTTCTTTTACATTGGTGTAGACCCTAGAAAAACTGAACCTCAAAGTAATTGTGTAAGTGCATTCTACTGTATCACACTGTACAAGTCTTCTAGATTAAGGTTTAAATCTAAATGTTCCATCAAAACAGCAAAGTGATCTATCACTGTTCAAGACATGCTTCCTACTGTAGAGTACAAGGCCACCCACCTTGGTTTAAAGGCTGTCAGATCAGGATCTCATGCTACAGTAGTGGATTTGTGATTATGCCTAAAACTCTGACTGGGACTAATGTTTTGAGTGCCTTTAAAGAAGCTCTATTCTGAGATAATTTTATCAGATTTAATAGTATCCCTAATTAGACAACTTCAGTAAAGCAGAGCATATAAACCTTAACTTACAGGTGATACCTGCTGTGAATATTTATAATTATTTTAATAAAAATCAGTTTATAATGACTAACAAAACCCAGACTTTCAGGAGCAGCTGGTGAGTAAGCACAGTTTAAAGGTCCTACTAATTGTCTTTTTTTTAACCAATTTTTGTAGGGTTGCTGGAGTAAATCATATTCTTCCTCTAAGACCTTATCTTATTGATGGGAGAACATACATATTTTCTTAGCAAAAGAGTTTAATTTTGCTCCTAAGTTGACTCAGTGATTTCACAGAACATGTTCCACATAACATAAACAGTATATCCATATGGATGTAGGGAATAATGCAGCATATTTTTAGAAACTAATGAAATGTTTTTAATGGAAAAATATCTCATCCACATGAAGAACTAAGACATGAAATTGCAGATCCCACACTACTTGGATTTTCCCCCTAACTCAAGAAGAACCATCTCACCTAGTCAGAGATGATACTTATGACTGAAGAATAGCAAATTAGTATTTTCTAGGATTTTACTATTACGAGCTGCTGGTAAAATCCAAAGAGCAACTTGTAGCCGTTATTTGAGAGCTAGACATACAGCATAAAATCTGAACTGTACCAAGAGGGTTTTTTTTTTTAAAAAAAAAAAAACAAAACAAAACAAAAAACCAACCTTTGGGTACCTCATTCTTGAGTGCTTTTCTAAAAGCTATACAGTCAATATACTGCATGAGAAAGAAGATTTTAGTGAATATAAAATACACTACATTATTAAATGGTAATCATTGGAGCTCTCCTGGTGTTATTGTCTCCTCTCCAGCATCATCAGTCTTGAAACACTTTTAAATACACACTCACAAATTGTTTATTGAAAAGATATAAGAAATATAACTTACACAGACCTTAAAGGTACTAAGTAAAAGCTATGTTTATTAGAAAATAATATGTAGAAACTAAAAATTTACTTAAGTAGGTGGTTATCTACTACCACAATAATTCGAGACTGAAAAATAAGAAAAGATTGGCAAATTTAACAGATTGCAGTTGAAATTCTGTATTCCTTGAGGGGAAAAAATTATGCTAGCAATGGCTTTTAACATTAACCAATAGAGGCTGCAGTACTGTTTAGAAATTAGTCCTAGGTTACTGTAACATATACTAAATCTTTGTCTTGCTTACTAACTGCAGCAGAGAAACCTGATAGTTACTAAAAGACCCTCCTAAAAGTATTAAACAAAATAATTCTTTTATGTTTGAAGTTATTATAGGCTTATTTTAAAAATAACTCCTTTTCTCTACCAAAAGTTATGCCACCCCTATAGAATATAGAGCAGGCTTTTTGAAAAAAACTATGAAAGAATGAAAGTTGAGCTTGTGCCAGGTGTCAAGCTTTAATGTTCATTCTAGAAATTTCTGAAACTGAAGGAAAACTGTTTATTCTGAGATAATGACTTCAAACTGAATACAAATCTTAAACACCAACATGGCAAATTCAAATAAATCAGTTGCGGAAAACTGACAAGTGCCAGCAGATTTTGTAGGAAAATCTCAGACACGAGCAGTAGTTTGAAGAGCAAAACGAGGTGTCAAGTCTGATGTGCTCTTCTGAATGTCTCCAACTAGAGAAAATGAATTATGCCTTCTGGGTCAAACCCCTCCAGCACTTATGCTTGCATTTTATTGAGAAATCAGTCTATTTTCCAATCAAGCTGCATAGCGGTATTGAGTTCAGTCTGATACATTTCTCAAAGACCATCACAGCCATTGATAATTTAGGGAACAGGTCTGGCTTTTAATAATGAGTTACTAGAGAATGTACTAAATGTAGAAGCAATTTTGTTTCACATTTAAAAAAAAGCTTGATTTTTCACCTTTACACTGTATGCCCAGAAATGAAAGGCTGAAACAGTTCATTAATAAACACAAGATAAGAATTAAAAGCCAGTTACTGTGTGCAAAATCAACTTATTAGGACCGAATACCATATTCATTTACACTAATGACAGCTGGAATGACATTGTGTATCTGTAAGAAAAAGTACCTTCTTTCATTTTCACATCATATGTGTTAGTCTGGGTAAATATATTCCATTAGGTTTTACATTTATTAGAACTCTTCCTTGTCTCTATAATCCTACAGGAATAATAATTCTCAATTGCTGCATTTTAAGACTTAAAGCTTATTAAAATTCCTCCTTTATTTCCCCCAAGAAGTAAAACTATACAGGGTGTCAAAATACTTAAATGTGGAATGTGTCTCAAAAGGGAAGCAGTTTCCCAATGATAAAGCTTCACTTTTATTTAAAGAACATGTGCTGTAAAGGTGTTAAGTAATTTTATCACTGTTTTCTATGCAAGTAACCCTTACATACTGATGAAGATACCTTCCAGAATATCAGCTTTTATATGCTTCTGGAAGGAAAATTTATTCTGAATGTTCCCACAGTAAAGAGCCTTTTCTCAAGGCTCAGGGCATTTAGTGTAGCAGGACAAGTAGCTGAATAGCATGATACCGAAACACTCTGAAATGCAGCACGAATTGCCAGCAGAAGCATCAAGAACAGCACCATTCCAAAGTAGAGAGGAAGTAGACTTCAGTTTGCAGTACCTTCTCTGAAAGCAGACAGCAGTTCCCTTTCATTTCTTGTTTTTTATTTTAATTGCTCCCCATACACAGAGTCACAGCACTCTTCATACTGTATCCTGGATCTTTAATGCTTTAGTTCATTCTCCAACCCAACTCTCTCCTACTTCTCACCTATGCTTCCTCCCACTGGGAATCATAAATATGGCCTACAAACCATGCTGTCTGAGAAAGGTATTTTTGAGAGTGGAAAGTGGTCTGTGCAGCAGATTGCAGCAGTAGACCACCAATGTGTATGAAAACCTGACTAAGATGTGAACTAAAAAGCAACCTCCAAAGCGTGTCCAGACCTCTCCTTTGTGAGCAACACAGCAGAAGTCTCTTGCATGGACTGGATAAGTAGCAACACGACATGAACAACAAAAATTAAGAAACAGAAAATAAGCAGTGGAATAAGCTGTCAAGGAAGGCTGAGAAATTACCAGCATTATAGATGCCAAGAGTTACTGTAGATGGCCATCTGCGATGGTCTATAAACATTTAAAATCAATGATGCCATGATGCAGGGCATGTGACAACACTATGCCCTGGTGGACTTTGCCTTGTTCTAATTTGTGTTGCTTTCGAGGAGCCCTTCCACCCTCAGATGAGATCACTATTAATCACTACCATTGTTCTTTCTTTCCAATCTTCTGGGCTTTAACCTACCATACTAATTAATAATTGGCAGACATTGCCCTGTATGACTTTCACGCAATAAAACTGTTAATGCAAAATACTTAAATTAAAACACTAAGAAATACAGCATTGTTTTGGTGAATGTAAACATGGAGAAAATAAATAATTATGTCACTGAAAAATGCTCAGGTCTGAGAGCAGACCAAAGCAGAACAATCGCTGACTGATTTCTGAATTACACCTTTCTGATTCAAGTATCAACAAAAACAGTCGCAAGGTGTACATTTTTGACTGTGTAAAACTACACTGGATCACCATTTTCTGCTTGAAATTTTATGTAACAGCCACTTGTGATATTGCATTTAGCTTGAGGCTTGAAGCAGCATAACAATACTAAACCCACTCAAGATGACTCCACATTTAGAAAAGCAATCCTGGGTATTTTACGTTAATGAAGCTCAAAAGAAGAGAACTACATGAGAGCTTGTAATTGCAGCTGCAAGGGATAGGTTGCTCAGTAGTACTATTACCCTTTATTTTTTTTACATATGCAGTTATTTTCAATTAAAAACTTTTCTAATAGCAGGACCTCTATTCAATAATCTTCCAAATATTTTTTTCCAAGAAACAGAATAAGGGCACCTCACTTTCCAAATACTAAAATACTCAAGGTACTTTACAAACTAAATTCTTAGCAGGAATTCTCTTCAAGAAGAGAGTGCTGACTTTGTTCTACAGAAGATATGATTCCACTGATAGCAGCTGCATTATAAACTGTCTTATCTAAATGGAGCAGCTCTAATATGCCTTGTCCTTCTTGACTTGCTCTAGTGCCACACATACATGTGGGAAAAATCTGACCTGACAAGTGATAACAGATTCTGAAAGAAACTAACAGATTTCTGTAAGCCCTTAGACTAGCAAAAAAGGGGACGGGAAATGACAAGAAAGAATTTTACTGTCAGATGTTACCTGCATGAAGCCATATTTGAGCCAGAGTCATCCAAGGATGCAGAGGTCCTTGTTTAGGGGCACTGCTTTGCAGAGATGATGCAACCTCAGACAGTGCTTGCTCCACTCTGGAAGCTGCTATTGATGTGGCATGGACTGAACCTGTAGAAGTAATAAAGAATTACTATCATAGAAAGAAAAAATGTCACACATATTGCATAAAACATTTAATTTTAACCTCCTCAACCTCCTCAAGATTTAATTCAAATGAACTGTTTCGGAGAAGGTTTTAGAAATGTCAGGTTAATCTTCCTTGTTATGAAAGTTTTTATACTGGCCTGAAAGACTATACCTGACACACTTTTGAGTTTCTACTATGAATACTCTCCATTAAACCTGACACCTCCTTTCTGTCAATGTATGATCCAAAAAAGGTTTGTAATAGAATCATAAACTGAAATCTTCAGGTTGCTGCATGCACTTTGATGCTAGTAATTGCTGTGTCTTTACAGACAGTGCAATTAGAGGACTATTTTAAGACTAATAACAGTAAAAAAACCAGCAACCTAAAATATACAAGATCACATCATACCCCAGCACAAATACCCAATCAAACTGTATTAAACGTAAACCTTAGCTGATAAAGAGGGCTGAGTTAAAATGCCTTGTGGCAAAAAAGTACTTTGCATAAAGAACACTTCCAAAGCATACTAAATAAAGGATAATTTTGTTAAAATTAAGCATTTATAATTTAGATTAGAATCCCATTAGCAAATACTTCCTTTTCGAAGTAGTGGAATTAAAAAAGCTTCTGTACCTGAAGAATATCTAATGGCAACTGTAATTTGGATAGCCAAGTACTGATAGCACATTTAGTCATGATTTTTTTTTTTTAAATCAAATCCATGAATATTTCCAGCTACACTCCTTCTTGTCATCTAAGCTTCAACGTATCTCTAGCTGTTTTAGAATTATATATTACGAAATCTCAAACTGACTAGGCCTAATTGATAAATATTGGAACTGAAATATTCCATATTGGAATAGATCATCAGCCCATCAGCCTATCTGTAATGGTCAAGAATGGTAGGCACCCCAAAAGAAAGTACTGAATCCCATACAGGTTGAACTGCACCCCACATGCTCATCCTCATCACTAGCAGTTAAGAAATGAACAAAACCTTCACTCTTAATATCACAGGCTTTCTAAGAATTTTAACAAGAAGGGATTTGCCACATAAACCATAAATTCTTAAAGTGTGACAAGATAAATCAGCAAACCAGAAAAGCAGAAGAAATTCCTAGTAGACAGATCAGTGGAAAGAGAAAAGTTGTCTGCAGGTGTGCAATCCTTAACTGACAGAAACAAGGGGAAAGCAGCATAGGACAGTTAGCATTTCATATTTCATTATGAACAAGCAATTGCCCTGAAGACCTGAAACAGTATCTGGCTATGGAGTTTGCTTTCCTTTACTGGCTAATGTAATGACTCAAACTCCAGCCTGCAAGGTTGAACACTTCTTAAAGTTTTTGTGTTTCTTGTCTTTAAGGCTTAACTTCTAAAGAAATATAAAAGGGAAGTCTAAGCAAGAAGCATGCAGAGTGTATTCCAAGAAAAATACAAGCAAAGGTTGCAATAATAATAATCAGAAATCCCTTTCTTGTCTGAGATCCATTTCTCTACATGCATGCCACTGCATTTAGTCTGTCACTTGTCAGCCTTCCAGGGACTAACAATGAAAGAGCCTCCTCATCTATCTGGAAGAATTTGTAAAGAAAAAGTGTGATTCGCTGACACAAAGGATATAATCTAATCCTTTCCTTCTGTAAAGCAAGTATTCAATTTAGTATTAAAAAGGCCTATATTTTCTATTATTTACAGCAAAGATTCTAGCTGCTGGCCAGGCCACAAGTAATGCCATCTAGAAAGTGCGCTGTTAGATTTTAAGCCTCTAGTACTTAACCATAAACCACGTATGATAATATATTATTAAAACTTTTTATACATGAATTTCTATATTAAAGGAGAACTATGCTGTGATAAAAGTCTTACGGGGTCCAGTACCACCAATGTTAAAGTTAAAACAGAGTGGATACCAAGTGCTTCTTATGGTAATTAACTCCCATCCTGGACATTATTCCAAGTGGTAGAAAAGAGAAAAAACATATTTTTTTTTTTTTTAAATCAATCTTTCTAGTTTGCTGGTTTTGTGGTTTTTTGTTTTTTGGTTTTTTTTTTGTTCCCCAGAGTATTACTTTTCAAATTGCTTATATTCCCTATTTAGGAAAAAGGTATCCCTTAACATATTGCAGCAATTAGTTCTCTAAAGAAAATACTCTTATATACAAAGTAATAGTCTTCAAGTGTCCTTCAATAGAATTACTTCCTATCTTTCACTAAATTAATACAACTGACATAAAAACATATCCTAAATTAATAATGAATATTAACAATCCAAAATTCAACATGGACCAAGTAACTGTTTTAGAAATCGAGACCGCATATTTTCCAGCATAATCAACTAAACTTAAGCTACCTTTAAACAACACCCCAAATAAATGGATTCTGGGAGTTTAATTTCAAAGGCTAATGTTAATCAGCATAAAGAAACTGAGTATAACATTCTCCTAGGCTATTTGGAAATCCAAGCCTTTGAAATCCTTCATGGTTCACTCCTATTTGAAATGTAGAGAACTCAAGGATGTTGAAAAACAGCACAAGAGCATCAATAATTGGGGTTTTGTTGTTGTTGTTGTTTGGTTTTGTTTCTTTAAAACCCCTCCTTGAAGTGGCTATTAAGATAGATATCAAGCACAAGCCTATACAGCTTCCAAAAGGAGGAGGGATAACCTCTAGCACAGCCTTTATATGTAATCAGCACAGCCACTGTACCCTTAATCACACTTTTCCATCTTTTCTACTAACTTTTTTCGTTAAATAACAGTAGTCTTTTGACACTGCCAAATGGTGTCTTTCAGATACATTGCACTCATGCTGATAGCTCTAACCCATAATCTGACTCATTGCTGGTCCCTTCTGTTAAAACACAATTAGCTTTCATTTTACAGACAATTAAAAATCATTGAAAGATCAATTAAAGATTCTGTCTGCTAAAAAGCTTTTTCTGATCTTCCACCAAATTTTATTAAACCCTTTTCTTATTTGAACTAACTTATGTGAACTATCTGTTCATTTTTCTAACTCAGTCACAGATTCAGGTATTTAGTCACATTACATTCTAAAATGTATAGCAATTTCAACTCTAAGTTGTAAAGATACATAGCAGCTTGTAAGAAACTTAGGATAAAGAGAGGATCTCACAGATCTGATGTACCCAGTTACTTATTTGGAGGTTCCCTCTTGTTTTGCCATAATCTTTGCTCTCTCTTCCCACCCTTATCTGCGTTTTTCTTTCTCTGGTCTGCGTTCAGTACTTTCAGCCAAACACAAACATATCGTCACTGTCAGTGTTACAGTGCACTCAGTTGTAGCTTAACTCAAATGATCAGATAGAGAGTAGCAGTAATTTCTGGTTTAAAATTTGTCCTGGGTTCATCAGTTGCAGTCAGTTTTAATTCTCTTTAGTAGCTGGTGTTTTGATTTAGCCCGGGAACAAGGCTGATAAGGCCGATGTATTTGGTTGTTGCTGAGCGACGTTTGCCCTGACCAAGGACTTTGTGAGCCTCATGCTCTGCCAGGGAGAAGGGGGGCCGGGAGGAAGGAGGGACAGAACCTAAACTGACCAAAGAGGTATTCCATACCATAGCACGTCATGCCCGGGGGGTAACTGGGAGTTACCCGGAAGGAGAGGGAACTTCCCGGTAGGGCTCGGTTTCGGCGGGTGGTATCGTACCCTCTTCCCTTGTTTTCCTTATCGTTATTATTATTGGTGATAGCAATAGTGATTTGTGTTATACCTTAGTTATTGGATTGTTGTTATCTGAACCCGTGGGAGTTGTATCCCTTCGTTTCTTCCCCCCCCCACCCCTCCGGGAGCGGGGAGGAAAGAGGGGAGGGCAAGAAGGGGGGGGGGAGTTGAGTGAGTGAATGTGCTGCCTGGCTGGGTTTAAACTATGACAAAATTTTACCATATCTTTCACATACACAGGTATCCTTGCTCCTCTCACACAATTTCTAGACCTGCTGTTACAGCATGATATTTAAGGATAAAAAATATATAAATTAAAATACTACAAGTAGCAAAGAGAGTTTAGTTTGAAATATAACTGCATGAGGTCTGGAAAAGCAATATATCACCAAATTGGGTCCTGGCAACTCACTTGCATTTATTTAGTCTTGTTCTGAAGCTTGTCTTCAAGGGACTGTCTTTGCAAGGTCTAGATTTCACTACTTAAATTACTTACTCATTGTCATCTGGAATCACAATCACATTACACACTGCAAAGTGTGACAGAAGGTCATAATCATAACAAAATGTTTCTAAACCAATAAGGTATAACCTCCTACTGAAGTTTCCTATAATGACATTTGTCCAGAATTTACAGTTTTTACTTACCATATTACAACCATTGAACCATGAAATGGTTAGGGTTTGAAGGGACTAGATCATCCAGTTCCAGCCTCCCTGTAATAGGCAGGGACACCTTCCACTAGACCAGGCTGCTCAAAGCCCCATCCAACTTGGGCTTGAACACTGCCAGGAATGGGGCACCCACAACTTCTCTGGGGAACCTGTTCCAGTGTTTCACCACCCTCATAGTAAAGAATTTCTTCCTAATGTCTAATCTAAATCTACCCTCCTTCAGTTTAAAATGATTCCCCCTTGTCCTGTCACTACAGTCCCTCTCCAGATTTCTTGTAGACCCCTGTTAGGTACTGGAAGGCTGCTCTAAGGTCTCTCCTGAGCCTCCTCTGAGTCTTGACTGAACAAGCCCAACTCTCTCAGACTGTCTACATCGAAAAGGTGCTCCAGCCCTCTGATCATCTTTGTGTTCCCTTCTCTGGACTCACTCAAGCATGTTCCTTCTCTGTTGGGTGCCCCAGAGCTGAACACAGTACTGCAGGTGGAGTCTCACAAGAGAAGAGTAGAGAGGCAGAATCACCTCCCTCAACCTGCTGGTAATGCTCCTTTTGATGAAGCACAGCATATGGTTGGCTTGCAATTCAATTTCAAATTAAAAACTTCTGAACAGCCTTCTACAAACACAATTTAACCAAGTTGTCTCACATTAAATTTTCTTTTCCAAGTCACACCTACAGTGCAATTTTTGTGAAAAACACAGTGTTCAATTTATTCCTTCAGGCTTTTCTTAAGATAAATATTACAGTAAAGTCTTCATGAAACCCATGTTTTCAAATATCATTTATAGGTCACCCCATGCAAAAAAGCATGTTATGACTTCTTCAGTTGTTTCCTTGGTCATTTCTCAATACATTCTTCAGAAAATAGCCTAATGTACATGAATTAAGACATGTACTCTATCAGCACTTAGTTGGCATGCAGACTTGCAGGAACACAAAATAACTTTGCTATGTACACCAAATTTTCCTTCTGAATAGACTGTCATCCTTGATGAAACACATTAATATCAACTGACAAAAACACTATAACTGGATTTCCTTTTATGTTGTAACACAGAATATTACTAAATGGTTTTACATTCATCATGTTTTCAATGTTTCAATGTCTACACAAAATAAAAAAAACGCAGCAATGCTCATGCAGAAGAAAAGAGGAAAACCCCCATAACTTTCAACTTTACATGCATACAAAGCTGGCAGTAAGAACATTAGTGGTGTCACATTCAGAGAACTCTGTGCTAAAAAAGTAATTGCATGATATAAAGAGGCAGCACCTTCTGCAGGACTAATACATCACTGAAGTGCTGCATTTGATAAGATAGAGCAGCAGGTTTAGCCAAATTAAAATTTTTTCCAATAAAATTCATCAAGTGTCTGAGACACCTTTCACAATCACAAATTACAAAGCTAGCTTAACTTATGGTACAAAGTTATGCATGGAGATATTAGTAGCCAGGTATGGGCAACACCGTTTATACAACATCCTCTCAGCTCTTCGAAAAAGATTTTCCATGCTCAGCCACTGTCAAACATGCTGGTTTATGGAGTTTCTTACTTTTCTCCTCTCCACCAAATTGGTCTCCTGTACTACCTCATAAAAATCTATGAAAAAATACAGTAACAAATGAAAAAAAAATATCCTATAATTTACCACTCAAGGCTAAACACGCAACTTCTTAATGTAACTGGTTAGAGAAAAAGGTCCTTGTTTCACATCCTGGTTAAAGTAGCAGTTACTTCTATTGATATATATTCTTCATTCTCCCTTATTTAGCTTGGTTTCATCATTTCATTATCTTAAAATGTACTTTAAAGAGATTTATTCTACAAACAAAATTTGTATCAGAAGAGAAAGCAGTAGTTTATTGTGATTCATGACTGCAGTGGCAATGTTGCATTCTGGACGAAAATACTACTTAGGAACAGGAGTGGCATAAAATCTATAATAAAACATTCTGGCAGCTGGCCATTATGTTATACAAGACCTTCCTAATATATCTTTATTTGCAGTCCTCTAGAAATGAATACTGCCTCTTTAATTATTCAATGCAAGTGTTAGTTGAGTGCATTCAGATCTTGTAAGATCACAGCCCTTGGGGTGACTGAATGGGCAAAGAGCATCAGCCTTGCATTACACACTACCAAATTTCCACTACTGATGGACAAAACATGTACGTTTTGTGGTAAAGCAAAAGGTGATTTAAGTCCTTAAGAAATTAATAAAACCCCGCAGCGAACACTACTTACAAACTGAAAAAAGGGAGTAAAAACCATGAAAGTAAGCATCTGATGGATTGCCTTTGAACAGATCAAACCACAAATTAAAATCCAAAGTAAGAGGAAGGGGAAAACCCTCTCAAAACAAAACAATATAAACCCAAACAAACAAACAAAAATCCCAAACCAAAAAATCCACCAAGAACTCCAAGAAAGCCAAAGGATTTCTGATAATCTTCAAGCTGTAAATCAGGTTTATAGCATTTCAAAAAAAAAAAAAAAAAA
>NDXB01015026.1:130991-157486 GCA_002631895.1 Agapornis roseicollis | reverse complement strand
AAAAAACATAAAAAAAAGAGAAAAAAAAAAAAAAAAAAAAAAAAAAAAAAAAAAAAAAGAAAAAAAAAAAGAAAGAAGAAGATTACTGTTTACAATAAATACTTTCACAGAGTCTTTGCTACATCTCTAAAATAATGTTCTGGTTCAACAGAAATTGGAAGTCAAGTCAATAATACAAAATGCATTTTGCTTTTTCACTAGGATAAAAATTGAACTAAACAAGATATAGAACGCAAGATTTTCAGGTCTGGTAACTATACTAACATCCTATAAGCATCTAGGCAAATCTCTACTTACTCAAAGATAGAAAGCTTTCACTTTTTTCAATTATTTACACTATACAAAGGACTTCAATATCATGGTTCCACTACTTCTCATACATACGATAGAAGCTTCTTCCCTTAGGACACAGTAAGTTGGAAATAGAAAATTTGGGCTCTACATAATCTGTGCTTGGGCTTCTGCATTCTTTCAGTTTGCCTTCATTTTTGAATGGGTTTGTATTAACTTGTAGCTCTGCAAAGAATAAGTAATCTAATGCTAACTGGGATGTAGGTCAGGGCAAGTTCAACTCAACAATGCCCAAACCTGTAATAGCAAACAATCAGCTAGTCAAATGCTTCAAAAAGAATATCAGACTTCAACTATTTAAACTACTGTAAGATAAAGATTTTCCTTAATTTCTATCTACAGGCTTGCACATGAGCTAGTGATTTCAAAACTCTCATCATACGTCAGCTATTTTAACAAATGAATTTTGCTAATACTCAAAGACTAATTTTCTACATTTTGTTAGGAATTAATAACTTTGACATGATATCAGGTAAATGCTAGGTGTCAAAAACTAATTTCTTAAAATTGGATTATAGTAAACACAGTGACAAAACCAGCACTATGCATAAAGCATAGAAGAACTTTACAGAAATTAGAAAGAGTTAAAAAGAAATGGCTGGAAAACTATGCTGATTTTACCCTGCCACCTGAACTACTCTGGCAGCATTACTGTACACTTTGTACAGTATGTTTAAATTGGCATCAGTTCAATGAAAAGAATGGCTCTTGACTTGAAATAGCACAATGCTGATTTTCACTGTTCTAATACCTCTGAATGATTCCAGTATGCCTTACCTGCAATATGTAAATACACATTGATATTTAGGCAATTTTTTTCCTTCACGTGAATTTTCAGGGAAGGTTTTGGATGCAATTAGCTAAAGGCTTTCTGAAACTAAGTCATTAAAAACTACAGATAAGAAGGAAATTCTGTGGAAAGGACAGGCTTGTTAGGCAAAAGATGCCAGCGATGTGAACAATTTACAGCAGTAGATGATACAAAGCATTCTTGGCCAATAACCTCTTTTACCAAACCCTATCCTTTCCTGTAACATTCATGAGAACAGAATATCAAATACATCTGTAACTTTACCTCTTTTGGGGTCAATATGACAGTCTGTTGTGATGAAACTCTTAAAACCCATTCAGTATTTAATGAAGAGCATCTGGACAGCCAGATGTCACTGACACTTTGTTGAAACTTCAACTGTTTAAACATGATTTATCAGTTATGAAGATTATCTGAAAAATACAGCACAAACTAGCATGCCCATCAGGAATAGAAAGCCACTTTACAGTGAGAAGGTGAACAGGGCTCAGGAACTTGGTCACAGCATGGAGAGGCTGCATGGGGCCAGACAAAGGTATCTGGTTTAGGATGAGGATGAGGAAGATGAGAAGATACAAACAGTTGGAGAGGAGACTCTGTTCTTGAGAGAGAAGATGAGGAAGTATCAGAGGCTAAAAAGCGAAACAAAGAGAATGATAAGGGTGTGGCGGGGCAGGAAAGAAAAAAGATCCAACAGGGTTTAATGGACTCAAGGATGCCAAAGAAAGCAAAGCATTTATTACACCATTCAGTGAGATGAAAATGGTTTGTACATAAAATAAATACCACTTTCTCTGAAAGCAATGTAAAAAAAAAAAATTAAAATGCCCTGTACACACATTACTCTCCTTCCATGCTAAACTAGATAAACCCCTCCCCAAAAAACAACAGAAAACTGCAATCAATACACAATGAATCAAATAATCTGTTTTTCAAAAGACTGAGTGCAACTTACCTTAACCAAAACAGCCAACTGAATCTCAAGTGATTTACATATGCATATCTGCCTTCGGAAATGTGACTATCTCCCTGTCAGATTTTACTTCAGTGAGCAAAAAACTTTTTTTTTTCCTCCATATTTATTTCCTTCAGCAATAATACAAATATGGGTGCACACCACTCATGACAAACTAGATGAAATAGAAGGCAAACTTAAAGTAGATTTGCTGGTTGTTGGTCAGGGCATCAGAACGTAAGAGTCTAGCCTTGTAAAAAAATCCACAATACACTTTTCAGATACTTCAATGGTAACACAAATTTGAACTTGAATCATTTAATAATTTCTGATTATGGAAATGGAAAGAGCTCTATAAAAAACTGTTTTGAAAGGCTTTTTTTTTCCAAATTTCAACTTGTGCTTCATTGATACACTTGTTACAGCTAAATGCATTTTTTTAAAGGATTTCAGAATTCAAATTGCAAGTACACAGCACTTCATATATGAATTCTAGTTTTCATTTCTTGGTGCTCAGATTGGCTAAGCTCAGGCTACGCAGGCAAAGGGGATCATCATCATCATCATCACAGGTGGCAAGCAAAGTTAAGAAGGGGAAAATTTCTTATGTATATACACACATAAATGCATACACACCGTAGCATTACACTGTATAAAGAGGAGGGGAGCAAACATTTCTGTTCTAAGAGGATTTTCCACAATACCCTTCCTGAATACACCTATTTTAATATTTATTTGTCAAATTCCTTATGCATTTCTAAACAGTGGGGAGCCACAAAATCTGCACAAGAGCTCTTTCAGCATATAAAAGTCTCACATTTTGGCCATCTATCATTTCTGTCATCTAACATTTGTGAACAACGTTTTTTTGAGAGTCTGCTTAGTTTTCTCAAACACTGACAAATTTGAATTCTCTATTCTTATATTACCATAGCCTTTTAATTTCTGCAAAATTTTTATATAAACTTCTACATGAAGAATCTTGGACAAAACTTGGATATGGAGCTATTAAATTTACACTGCTGTGTAGATACAGTACATAACAAAGCTGTAGTCCTTAGCAGAATCTGAATACAGGAATTGTAACCAGGTTTCTTCTGCTAAAATTAACAATTAAAACCCAAGTGAACAAACTCACCTCCCCAACAAAATAGAGACACCCCTTTCCCATCCTCACAATAGTCTTTTATAGGAAATACAATCAAATAGGGACATCGTATATTTAATTTCCCACCTTGTCCTCCCTGACAGTAGAGATAAGCTGCAACAACACAGCTAAGATTCAGAAAAACAGACTAATTGAAGCATCTAGAAAAATTGGAACATATGTATAAATTAATTTTTCCAATCAAAGTATTGGCTGCAGGATTTGAATCTGGGGCTTCTTGAATAGCTCAATCTTTTGGATAAGGGTTCATTTTTACTTAAAAGCATGCGTCTTTAAAAAGCACCAATTCATTATGCTCTCAACTGTGGCAGATATAAAACAGGACACCCTAAAGTGTGTGCCTACATTTGTAAAAAACAAAACAAGACCCCACGAGCTAACCAAAAAACACTCCCACAACATGCCCCCCCAACAAGCACTTTTTTGAAGGGTAAAATAAATTACCTATTTCTATCTATGTATGTATATGTAACCTTTAAAATCCATTTCTGTCCATAAAATGAAACTATGAACCAGACTAGAATCTAGAACGATCACTGAATGCTAGAATGTCATCATATACATTTTAATGATACGAGTAGGAGAAGACAGAAAATTCCACATCAGGGAAGCAAGGTACATCATCATGCTTCAGACCATGTCATAATGCAACTCTTTGAAATCAAAACTGTTTGCCACTATAGCAAGCACAGAACACTTTCAATTTAGTTATATGATTTCAAAATTGAGCGAACATTCAAATCAACTTTAACTTTCAGAAGTTAAATATCTAAATTAATTTTTTTCTACTGCATAATTCTGATATTAAACAAAGAGACACATGACACATTTAAAAGTATTTTAATTTATAGGTCAGTGTATTCTAATACATAGGGTGAGAAACTTCCCCATAAGCTGTTTGTGTCAAAGTGTGATTAAGCAGAAATTCACATCTGAAAAGTGCCAGGAGAAGCACGCTACAATTTTGAGATAAAACAGAAAACTCACTGTATTTAGCATACAAGTAATATACTGTAAAGATTCCTGGAACTAGCACCATCAAGGTAATTCCTTCAGCAATTTTCACAGGATGCATGGCTCACATGCATTTTGGTTATATGACTTTTAAGGCATATTGATTAGCACTGTGATAACTGAAATAGGCAAATTATAAATTAAAATAAGCAAATTATAGGTTAAAATAGTAAAACTACATATTGTAAATGTTTACTGACACACACTAGTCTTAGCTTTCATGTAGTGCAACTGTACACCATGATTTTTTATATGTTTATCAAATTATCACAGTATATATGATTTTTAATAAATTATTTTTGCTCATAATGTCTACACTAAGCCAACCCACCCATGTAATTATATTTTACTAAATATTAAATATTTTAATTAATTTAATTAGCAATGATACCTTCAGGATTTTTGAGATTAAAAGTTTTCTGACATTTTTCTAATTTATGTTTTAAAATAAAATATGTGCAAATACTTAATGGAAAGAAATGCACAGGACTTCAGCAGTTAGGCCGGTTCAGCATATTAAGTTTTATCCTTTGCATAAGAATATACCACTAAACTCAGCAATATCCATACTATAGATATTTTAATTTACAAAGAACACAGTAAGCAAGTCCTCCATAAATAAAAAAGAAAAAATCTTACACTGCACAATATCTATTTCCACTTATATGACAACACTGAAAATGTTATTTCATTTTACAAAATAAAACAAACAAACAAAAAAGAACATATGTAAAATCTAGCCATAGCCAGACCATTTTACCTATTCTATTTTTCATATGCAGTCTTACCTGTTTCAGGATCACTGAAATCTGGTAATGTAATTGTATTAAGCTGTCGTCTATCAGCAATAGCTCTGTCTAACAGGCTGCTCCCACGTCCAGAATCACTGTAATGAAGTATAGAAATTGTAAGATATTAAAATATAAAATTATACACTGAGATACAAGTTGCATGTTGCCCTCCTCCTACAAAGATTCTTGCTATAAAAGTTCTTGCTATGAACAAATTTAGTACCAAGCACCACTAACCACTCACTGTGCATTAAGCCAGCTGCAGTAGAACAGAATTAAGCTGAGCAAAACTAAATCCATATTTACTTCAGCAATCCTGTGTTCATAATTAATACAACCATGAAAGGAATACAGGCTTTTAATTTGATTCATAGCTAACAGCACTACAGAAAGGATTTATTGTAACTTAAAACTTTGTATAATATGAGGTACAGCTCTCACAGGAACCCAAGATGGGAGGTGCGAGTTTGAAAACCCACACTTTTTCCAGACTGAATAGAAATACCAAATTCAGGATATCTAATTTTAGATAAAGATGTTATCAAGATATCATAACTACATAAAAAGGTATCAATTTTATCTCTAGAATTTTTTGGGGGGAGTGGTTGGTTTTGTTGTTGGGTTTTTTTGTTCTTGCTGGTTTTTTTTTTTTTTAATACACACACATATTAACTGCGTAATGTTGAATTTTATCCTATTAGCACAATAGGGGCATTTTGAACACTTCCAACACCTCAAAAACCCTAAGCAGTGGTTTTTCACTGATTTCTCCCCTTGACAAATGCATATAAGTTTCTACTTTAGTTGTAACTCAGTATCAGTTCCTCAGGCTTCCTATTGATACACTTGCTGAAAAACTAATTGCTGCTAGAACTACTATTAAATATTCAGCAGAAGAACAGGGACTGAAGAACCAAGTGTTCCTTCTCTTTAAGATGAGGTACTGAAACATGTTGACAAAAGAGGGTGAGGAAGCACACATAGGCACTTCTTCTTTAACATTCTACAGTTAATACAGATTTCATTTTTAGGATTATGTCAGGAACTACTCACATTCAATTAATACTTATTAAAAAAAAAACACACAAACTTAAAAATAATTAAGTTTTAAAGCAATTGGGCAGTTAGCCTAACTTAGCAGGCTGCAAACTTTTGTCCAATTCTCACCAAAGAGAAAAAACTCCATAAAATTCCTAGCTCTAAGTAACACCTGAGAGACATTAATCTAAACTGCAAGACTGGAATTCAGTAAATCTTTCCATCTGCCCTAATTTTACAATCTCTGCTTTCCAAATTTGAACTGAGAGGGCAAGAAGCCTTTCAGCAACTCTTCATAGTTGCACACTTCAAGAAATAATTTCCTCTCTTTGTACAGCTGTTACTAAAATGGTATAAATAAAATTTTGCATTACCCTAACATTCTTGCATGAATGATTTCTTTACAAAATGATACTATTACAGAAATCCACAGGAAACACAAGGGAACATTCTGGAACACACACTATCAGCTATAGTTGTTACATCAGTTGCTGCATATTTTCTGGTTACCGCTGTGTTAATTACTTCCTCCATCCACAAGGAATGACATGCCAAAAGTTGCTGACAAGGAGAGCCAGACTTAGCATAAATATCTTCTAAGCACAGCCCTGGCATTGTGGTTTGTTCTGTTTTCCTAATACAAACTAAGAACTGGAAAAGAACTGAACCATTTTCTGATGAACTTCAAGCAGCAAGCTAAAGATGAATATTTAAACCTTCCAAGCCTTGTACCACAATGTAAGTTTTAAATTCACGTTAACTGTCTCATGAGGAAAACATTCTTATGACAATGAAAGACAAAAGGAAATTGTTCTAAATCAGCTGAACAAAACTAAGGCACAGTGTTGCACTTAGCCCTTACTTTGTGTGGTATATCTAGTTATACATAATTTATTTTCATTATGAAAATATTATTGAGGACACTGAACCCAAATTTACTCCACAAAATCTGATTAATTGCAAGAAGAAATATTTAACATAAAACAGTGCTTATCAAAAAAAGTTTTTATCTTATTACAAAAATGATAAAAATGATACATCAAAATTAGTTTTCAGTCTAAATCAGGATGGAAAAAGATGTTTCAAATAAGCATAAAAGATACCTAAATCTTTGAAAAAAACCCCCAACATTCTATAAGGGGTTCAAATTATTAAAAGACCCTTTGTTATTGGCATAAAGATATACTTAAAAAAAATCTTCAATTATTTTCAGTGGGAGACAATCTTCAAACACTGCTTTTTAACAAAATTAACAAAAAGTGTGTTAAAATTACAGAGGCTGGGAAATTTAAGTTTTCATAATAATCCTGCATCATCATTCTTCACTACATCTGGAGTGTGGTTGGGTGAACAGAACTTCCCAGTCACATTTCAGGTCTGAGTGATAATTGTTATACCATTCAGACAGATCTGACTGGTATTCAGCCCTTAAATTTTGCATGGATCATCCAAAGAAAGGCTACATACACTATTTGACATAATTCTGAATGTGTGATTCAAAAAACCTGTCTCCTTGCATAACAGTACCTATCCATAGCTCCTGTCCATTCCATTCCATTCCATTCCATTCCATTCCATTCCATTCCAATTTGATTTTAATTTGCACCATTAAGCAGAACTTCAGGAAAAACTTTAGATAAAAAAAAGGCAGTAAAAAGTATCAGATGCAAAGCAGTCCTTGTTAATTTTTCCAGTTATGTGTTTTTGAAGGAGAAAGTCAATTGAGAACTTGCAAACACTGCTGTTTGAAGCTGACATAGCCAGAGTAAATTTTCACTGCTGATGTCTGAGGGAAGCATAACTTAACGTGTATTAACACGGTACAGTAACTGTTACCACAGGAACAACAACAGAAAAGTAATGACAAGCCATGATTAGAGCCCTGAACTGTGTAGAGGATGTAACAGCAGAGACAGAAGGTGAAAATTCGTGCTGGAGTACATGCAAAGCCTCACTGAAATTAAGCTTACATGTAAATGGTAACTATTCTGCAGAACGTAGCATGCTGACAGCAACTCTTAAACCCCCATCCTCACACACACAACCAGACAACTAAAATAAAACACCACCCACTAAATTTGAAGATAAGTTCTCTTCTGCTGCTAGTTCAGTGACTTGAAGTTGAAAATAATTCAGCTCAAACCTTTCTAGTTGTTGATGTACTTGCTTTCTATAACCCCTGGGTTCTGTTCCCTGCTCTACAGCCCAGTGTCAGAATCTCAGTGTACTGTGGCTGATGCAGGTCTTCTCCTAGGCTTTTTCTTCCACACTCTCCTGCTCTGAATCACTCACTCACTTGCTAAGGAGAGAAGCAATTTTCTCTCTTTGGCCATCTCTCTCATCTTCTTAAAAAGATGCATGTCTTTATGTAACTAAGATCAAAGTAAGAGCAAAAGCTGAACAGATAATGTTAATTATATTGCTATACAGGTATCTGATGCCGCCTGGAACAAAGCTCTTCTGCTGCAGCATCTCATCTCCAGAAACTGTCAACCCTTCAAACAACCAAACAATAGGAAATTCTGCTTGTTCTCTTCTCTAGGTACTTGATAAACATGTTGAGTAGTACCAGCATAGATTTCTGCAAAGTGGCCTCCCTGTTCATTTCACAGCTTATCTAAATATAGATGGCAAAGGCTCTTCACAGAAGCATTTTGGAAACCCAATTAGGATAACAACAACTTACCCAAATACTTCTTAACGCCTCTGAAGAACTTAAATGGGTTCATAAGCAAGACATCCCTCTAGAAAAGGGCCATGATGGCTCTGCAAGTACATATTTATCCATGTGACCTCTGATGTTTCTATAGTCCTAATTAATAGCTAATCCTCCTACATCTTTTTTTTTTGTTTGTTTGTTTAAGTCCTTGAACCTAATTTCCACTATGGCAGTCTTTCCACTAGCCAATATAAAAGGCTTTATAATCCATACTGTGGAAAATACCCCAAGAAAATACCATCCCATAATCAGTTCTCATTGCTGCAGAGTTTATTAGCTTTGGTGCACCTTACTTCACAGAACTCTGGGTAGTTTCTGCATGTCTATCAACAGGTATCTTCACACTTCAGTCTCCAGATTCCCAGAGGATTAGTTTGTTCATACGAAATACCAGACCAAATAAAACCAAGATTACTTACCTTATATTGCCTTGAAAGGCTACTGAGGAAGGCATTGAGCAATCTAAAATTCTACAGCATCTTACCTTGGGTTAGTGAGATTGTAGCACGATTTCCAAATCTGGAGCATGTGTTTGCAGGTAAGGAGTGCTTCATCTGGGCCTCTGCACAGAGACTCCAATTTGACTTTTGTAAACAGTAATCTGGTGAAAACAAAAAGGAAATTAAAGAAAAAATATTCCAATTCAAGCAAAACACTTTTAAAGATAGCCAACAGCACACCAAACTGGAGAAAACAACTTCAAATACAGTGTTAATTTAAATAATTGTTTTACAAAGTAATTACAATAAGGTCAAATATCTAACATCATCGAAGTACCTGTGATTTGTCCAAGAAGGCCTATTCAACCAGGCACAAACAATAGTTGACAGGATATTTTACATTTTTTTAAAGCAAGATAATATAGCTTAGTGAAATCAGTAGGACCACTAAAACCAGTACTTTATACATCAAAGGGAAAAAGACACCTTCACTGAAGAAAATCTTTACTACTTTAAAGACAAATTATTTTCCATTAACTGCTTCAAATGATACTTTTATAACACATAACTCACAAAAGAAAACAACTCAGTACTGATGCAAGTTACTTCCATATAATATCAACTTGTGCTGGAAAAGGCTATACTGAAAATGGTAACGCTAGAACAGATAGATTCATGGGAGGTACTCAGCATTGGTAAGGTCAAGAAGAAAATGCAGATCCATTCTACAATATGTTTCAATTAGCAAGTACTAAAATCGATGTTTGACTTGAGTTTTGAGTATTTTCAACATTTACAAGTGATGACCTCAAGAAAGCACATCATTCATCAAATATATAGTAAACTATTCACAATGGAAGCAAACACGTTTGCTGAAAGCCACTATAAATTAATTCTGATTCCAAAGTTGATGTTTCTAATGGCAGCAAGACAAGTGAAGTGCATAACCTCATAAGATGATTACTGCATATTCCTCTTACATTCCATGTATCAGTAGAAGGTTCTTCATAGAGATTAAAGAATATAAATGCAGTGTGACAATAAAGGAGTTAGTCAATTTGTATGAACACTTATAGGAGCCACAGCATCTGGGAACAAATAATATGCTAGAAAAATAATAATTTAAAAGCATTTTTAGTAAATTGCAAGAAGAGTGCAAAGCAGGAGGAGAGTATGTATACAAAACTGTTAGCCTACTTTCCATTTTTAAACCAGGTGTATTTTATATTTTATTCCAGTACAATCTTAACCATACTAAGTGAAAAATATGTATGATTGGTCATATGGTTTGTGTGGGAATACTGAGAAGGATGTAGAGGGTGGGCATGTGTGATAGCTCATAACTTTCTTATCCCAAATACAAACTTTGAGGCTGCAAATAGTAAGTGAAAACTGCTAGAGGGTTTTCTAAAGAAGAAGAAATTACATCAAATGCCTCATCAAGTTACAGTAGCTAAAGCTTTAGTGTTGCACTTAAATTCTTTGCAGAAACTACCCAGCATGTAAGTTGAAAAATGAATCACACTAATTGTACAATGTGAAACTGAGGAGGAAACAAAAGGCAGATTGCTAAGTCAGTTTAAGAAAATAAGCATGTAAGGATAAGGAAGGTAAATAAGGTCATATGGAGGAGTCTCACCTGATGTGATGTTGGAATGCAGAACAGGATAATCAGTTACACTAGTTTAGCTTTCTGTCAATTATCTATCAATAGATAATTTATATTTCATTTGTCAGTGCAATCCTCTCTACATATTCGTTTAACTGTGACTGTATCACTGGAAGTAAAAATGTCCAGATCTGTCCATAATTTTACTTAAGAGAGAAGGAAACTCAACAAAACTCATCCTCCTCCCCTACTGTATCTATTCTACCCTTAACACACACACACACACACACACACTGCCCAAACAACAAGATCTAGGAATCAAACCCACACCCAAAATCACAGAAATCTACCCCATACAATCCCTTTCCTGTTTCTCTGTATGCAAAAAGAAGACAGTACTTTCTACAGTTTGAAGAGCCTATAGAAGTTCAATTTTTTAAAAATTTGTGGTTATAAAGCACTACAAAAGTTATGGAACATAATACATTCAGAAGCACTGAATTTACAAATTATTCTAGGAAGAAGATAATCATAATACATACTTTATTATGTACAGATTACAGATCAACTGAATTTACATTAACAAACTTTAAGCATTTAAGACTTTCAGGAATCTTGTAGCAGAAAGAAGGCACATGGTCAGTAAATCACTAAGATTCAGGAGGCAAGAGCTAGAAGAAGAATTAAGTGGGAGATAGAAAAGGATGGGATTTGATTATTATGAAATTACTTAAACATGTGTATGAATTAGCAGGACCCTGTGCAACAAAAATGTAGAAACCCGGACTGCTAGTTCGGGATTAAAGGGCAAAATAGCAGAAGACAAATATACTTGTAAGAATTAAAGCAACACATCAGAATTTGATGCTTTTGGATACACTTGGTACACATGGAACATCACCCCTATTTCATATGCATTACAGCAGTCCTGGGGACTGGATGGTTGTATGTTTCCTCAAAATATAAACAATAAAGTATGATTAAAGAATATTTCTAATTCTAATAAATAAAGGCTGGGCAATCGTATCTAATGGACAAAAAGTACACTGGTATAGGATTATCAATACTAAACCAACAATAAACTTTTGAACAGAAAAGGTTGCATTTATAAAGCCGCACGGAGTTTTCCTGGATCCAAGAACTATTTTTATCATAAATCATAAAATAACTAAGACACTTCAGAAAACTGAGATGGGATGTTCATTCACAAAATGAAAACCTGCTAACTAAATGTTTACTTGAGAAATGAGAGAAGGAAGGAATGAAAAAGAAAGAAGATAATGGGCAGGAGGAACACCATGTGACAAGCAGGTCTCTCAAATTAGCTTATTTCTTCTGATTTCCCCTGAGCTACGGCTGGAGGTACAGGTTGCTAACTGTCTATATAAACAAGCAGCTCAGGGACAACTATTATCAGGAGAGGTTTAGAAACCACAAGGCAGATAATCTGAAAAAGCATTTTCTGAATGGCCAGCATTAAGCATCTGTGGAAACAACTTCTCTGGAACACAATCTGCATTATGGATACAGAGACTTTTAAACTTTACAGGAGCGTTTTCACACTCATTTTCAATACACTATTAAGAATTTTGTAGAAAGGATAAAAAAAAAAGATACGATGATGGAAATGAAGCTGTACCTTTTATAATTATCATGAATTATCTGGTTCTGTCATTCACAGGTTTAGATTAGCAGCACACATTGCAGAACAAAACATGACAGACTAACCACAGCTTAATGGGACAGCACCCATGACTAAGCACGAAAGTACTAAGGAACAGACAATATTCAAAATAGAAATGAAGAGTAGAACAATGTGTATCAGCAACATGTCTAACTGAAATAAATTTAAGAAATAACAAGAACAGAAATCTGTTTGTGCCAGATCTTTTGGGAAAGGGATTTAGATAAGACAGGTTCTCTTATAGACATATAATAGTGGGACATTTGTTCCAGAATC
The DNA here is from genome assembly GCA_002631895.1 of Agapornis roseicollis. Taxonomy (NCBI): domain Eukaryota; kingdom Metazoa; phylum Chordata; class Aves; order Psittaciformes; family Psittacidae; genus Agapornis; species Agapornis roseicollis. The sequence goes on along the minus strand of NDXB01015026.1, from coordinate 144,630 downwards.
AGTGTTTGATATGGATGCAGATCTTTAGCATTAGATAAAAATAAAGTGAATTGTGTCATTTTAGGAGACTGATTACCCAGACACAAAATGAAGAACAAATCAAACTCTTAAGTGGAAAGTCTAGGGATCCTTGGAGCTAATAGCTGATAAATTTATGAAATAACTACTGAAGCAGCAAATTACTCCATTACTTCAAGACTGTTCTCACTAACTAATGAGGACATTATAAACCAGCTGCTTGTAACCTAATCCATATATTGCTGGATTTTTATTTAAATAAAGAATAAAAAAAATCCCCAATGCATTTATAACCAGGTCTTTGAATTTCAGTGGCCTACAGCCAAATAATCTGGAAACAGAGGGCAGCAAAGGTATCTGAGATACAGCAGAAGCCTAGCATTTAACACAAAGATGCTAAAAGTTTTAAAGATACGCTGCTCAGTGTATACTAGACAGGGATGAGATGAAGATTAAGGATACTAAGGAATGAACCTCAAATCTCCACCAAAATCCTTATCTGTTTTCTCAGATATGAAAACAATGATAAATGGAAAATAGAAACACTTTAACAATGATTAAAGTTCATGCTGTCAAAAATAATCCACTTCTCAGAATCACAAAAAGTGACACATAAGATTGTCCTTTCTAAAGTAAAAATTTAAAAGAAAATATCACTTCTGTAATGACTAAGGAATAGCAACTAATTCACTATTTTTTTTTTAAGAAGAAAGGCAGAGATGAATATATCTTCATAACATGCAAAAAAAACTTAATAACATGCAAAAAATAATACAAAAATTGCATACAAAAAGTGAAAGGAGTATCAGATAACACTGTTAATGGAAAAAAATGGGTTATAGTTCAAGTTTAATAAGGAGATGTTACAAACAATCTTTGTAACAGTTACTCTAAACCAGAGCTGCTAAAAGCCAGATTCATCAAGGTAAGACAGCTGTGAAGAGGACAGATGCAATTCTGGAATGTATTCACTGGAGCAGAAAGAGACAATACCGTTGTACAATACTCCAGTGAGACCTCATCTGGAAGATTATACACAATTTTTGTTGTAACAGTTAGAAACACACACACATGAGAAATTTCAAATTGGAGCAGCTACAGAAAATGGCTGTGAGGGTGACTGCAGCCAAGAAGAGGTAAAAATTCTATCTATAAATACAGATGAGACAAGCACCATGAAGAGAAAAGAGCAATTTATCTAGACAATAATGTTTCCACAAAAAAAGAGTACATATAAAGGCCACACAGACTATTAAAACATTAAAGGTGGAAATTAGATCAATGAAGTTGTAGAAAAGACTGCTTCCTCACAGCTTGTTTTGGATAGACTGCAGAAGAAATAGGAGCAGTTAGGTGATTTGCTCTAAGATACAGCTGGTAAGTTCACTAAAAGTATTACAGATAGGACAGCTGTAATAAGGGAGACTTGTGACTTCCTAGGTTCTTGCCAGTGCTCTATTTCCTAATCAGTACAAACTAATGCATTAAATCATGATCTGAAGCTTTCCCTATCAGCCGACCAGTGTAATTTGTAGCACAGTTAAGAATTTGTGAATCTCCAAAATAAAACTGGAGATCTTATTTTCAGCCAGCCTGTTTCACTTTTTGAAATAACCCCCCCCCCCAGATGCTTGTGATGGTGTGCTCTCCCTGCCACATTTTCTGCTTGAGCAACAACCACTAGTGGTGGCCCTGATGGCTGCATCTGGCTTAAAGGCCATAAATCTTACTCAACAGCTAAGAGCTAGTTTAGCATGTCACAACCCGAATATATGGCGGGTATGCAAACATAAGTCAATCATCTTACTCCATAAATAGTAGACAGCCCAGACCCCATTACATTCTTCTGCATGGCACCAGGCTGCACACCAGGATGTTCCCTTGAGTAGGTTACTCCTTGAGGTTGAGAGAATCCTTGCCATAACAGATAGTAAGTGATTAACAGCATTTTGAACTTTGAAAACATAGCTAAGTGATAGAAAGGACTGACTGCATACATATAATCTACTCTAAATAAACCACTGAACAAGTCTGGACTAGGTCACTATCCAGCCGCACCTTCTCTCTGAGGAGTTTAGAAAGCAAGGGATTCCTTTCTGAACCTCATGACTTCAAACAGAAGGTCTCCCTGACAGTTTATCTGATCCTGTCCTCTGCAGTAAATAAGCAGGTATACCTTACCATAGAATTTTAAGTCACTGTCTCATTTACTATCAAACTCAGTTAAATTGTTGCTTTATTTGTATCCATAAATATCCTGCTACTTCTCTCTTCTGAGTGAAGTGTCACTTCTGTGACGATTCTACAACCACAAATTCTACAACCCCTTCCACAGCAAAACTCTTAATGTCAGAACATCAAGAGAAATGAATTTGTCCAATACTAGTTGAAGTTATTAAAGAAAATTCTATTTGGTAGAATGAAGCAAAAATTCGAAGTAGTGAAGACCAAGGTCTGCTATGAGACAAGTATCACTATTAGTGAACACTACTGAGAAATCTCAGTTCATTCAGTGAACTCTTAGTTCTTTCAATGAACTTCAGTCATTTCTCAACTTAGGTGAAATTTTTTAACTGGCTGCTTTGTATTTGGGATCAAGTAAGCAATTTTTGCATGTTGCTGTGCACCATATGAGCATGCCAGCTTGGATCAGCCATAGCTGGATATCACATGCTACTTTGTGGAAAAGACCTGCCTTTCATTCCTCAATTCTTTCTTCAAATCTGGCAATAAAACATGTTATGTACCATTCTTCACCAGATCTACCTGCTAGCAGTGTCACTCAACATAGTGGTGATGAGGAATCTCTATAAAGTCCCTCAGACTAAGACACCTACAATGAACTTTTAATTCCACTAGACTTTTGAAGGGTCTATATTCCCATATTCTGATCCCAGCTTCAAAGAATGCTCTATTTTCAGTTGTGATTGGGAGTAAACGTCATTAGTATTTTCTCATTATTTAAATTATTTACATCGTTTACAGCTTGAAGAACATAAGGTAAAGCTGTGCATCAAATTGAAGGTATGTGCTTTAAAAAATATTAGCCCTTCAATGCAACACACCCTTCACAGCAGCTAACAGCTATTCCACTTGAAGAAGCTAAAATTTAAAAGGTGGCATCAAATTCACTAGTTTACAATGAAGAATTAAAAATGCAACTGCCTTTGTTTTATGTTTAACCTACTTTGAGTAAACTTCCTCAGTTTTAAGAGAACCATTTTGAGTAATTTAACAGTTTGCATTTCAAACTTCAGCTAACAATATTTTTACATGGTAATCAACCACTAAAAAGAGTAATGAATATACTGAAAGTCCCATAAATATAGGAATATGCAATAACCAAGCCTTTCAGAAAGTATCAAACAATAGCTTGTTCTCCTTGACAACTACATGAAGCTTAAATATAAGAATGAACTTCATATATATTCAACTCTGATAGATAACCCTTTACTTATTAGAACATAAAAGACCACAAATAGCAGCTCTGTGTAGAGTTATGTAATATTTCTTTTTGGTTTCACATTTGGTGCTGTCGTGGTTTAAACCCAGTTTCTAGCTTCCCCCCCCGCCTTCTTTCTTTCCTCCCCCCCTCCCATGGGTTGAAATAAGAACAGCCCAGTAACTAAGGTATAACACAAATCACTACTCCTACCACCAATAATAATAATGATATGGGAAATAACAAGGGAAGAGAGTATGATACCACCCACCGAAAATGACCCCAACCGGGAAGTGTGTGCCCTTTCCAAGTAACACCCCAGTTACCTCCCTGGGCATGATGTGCTGTGGTATGGAATACCTCTTTGGCTAGTTTGGGTCAGGTGTCCTGTCCCTGCTTCCCCCCCGGCCTCCCCTCCTTCCTGGCAGAGCATGAGACTCAGAAAGTCCTTGGTCAGAATAAACATTACTGAGCAACAACTAAAACCATTGGTGTTATCAGCTATGTTTCCAGGCTGAAAGTCAAAACATAAAAACTGCATCAGCTACTGAGAAGGAGAAAAAATTGACTGCTACTGCTGAACCCAGACAAGGTGCCCATTTGCATATTCCACAACTTTAAACCCTGGAATGTTTGGAAAATTCAAAAGCAGTTTTCTGCTTTTAAACCTAGGCACTACACTTAAGAAAAAAGAATCACAAAAAAACCTCACCAAGTCTAAGCACAGGACTTGTGAATTCCTAGAGTAACCAGTTTTGCAATGACACTGTATATAAACAAAAATGAAAAAAAATCACAGAAAGGGTGACACAGAATGTAACACTACAGATAGAAAGCTATTAAAATCTGAAAAGAATCTTTTAACAGACAACGTAGGCTTCTTTTCATATAATCTGCTTTTACGGGAAAAAAATAATGGTGTTGATGTAAAACTTACATTCACATGCATACTTCATACAGTTGCATCTCATTTTTGTAACAAATTGTCATAGCATCAATTGCTTGGGTAAATTAAATCAGGTTAACTGACAGACCCCACAGAGTAATTAAAGTGGGAAAGCAGTACACAGAATGAACAAAATAAAGTCAGAACAAATATTATTTAATATTGATGATTTAAAAGAATCTATATCTGTTCACCTTACCTAAATAGAGCATTAGCAACTCACTTCTTGTACTCAACAATTACATATACAGGAAAAACTTGTGATTATTGTTACAAGAAACATAAAAGAAACTAGGAAGTAGGAGGAAGCCAAACCTTACCAAATTCAGTTTCTCTTAGTACACACTGTACACTACATGACTGCCCTTCTGACAGTCTTGTAATTACTCAAAAATAAATAGTTTAGAAGAAAAAGATTAAAATTAAGACAAAATCCTAGGGTTCCCAGCATTTACATCATTCACAGTCCAGAATTTGAAAAGTTTACTGTATGCAAGTTTGCAGTGTCTTTTAAAAGGATTTAGTGCAGACCACCTTAACACCCTTCCCTTGGAAAATCCCCTTGAATCCAACCGGACTCTAACTTATGCATAATATACTGCTTAATGAAAAGATTCTTGTAACAGCCCAGTAGGAACATTTCCAAACAATTTGTTCAGAAGCACAGCTTAATAGCTTTCAAGCTGGTTCCTTTTTAAAAACCCAGTATATAGGTATAGGAACAAATAGTCTTTGCACTCTAATGTCAAAATGAATCACAGAAATAACTGACCAAGAAGCAAATAAGAATGTCAGCAAACAGGTAGTTGAATATAAGTCTCCAATAAAGCAAATACACTCAGAATAATTAACACAATCCTTTCTGACAGACACAATGCAGGTGATTCTCTGTATAAAGTAATGATAAGTGATACTGAAATATTTTGTGCAGGGTTTTTTTTTCTTATTTTTATTATTATTTTTTACTTCATTTTGTTTACACATGATGAAAACAGGCTATAGCTCTACAGTGCAACAGATAACTGAAAGGCCAGAGAATGTACCCTACTGTGTGCTTAGTAAGGAAATATTTAAAAAAACAATGGCTGGACACAAATAATGATAAATTGAAATTAAGAACAAAAATGCAGTATAAAGACTGCTCTCTACTCTGCTCTTGTGAGACCTCACTTAGGGAATTCTGTACAGTTCTGGTGTCTTCAACATAAAAAGGACACGGAAGCGTTGGAACAAGTTCAGAGGAGGGCCACAAGGATGATCAGGGGACTGGAGCATCTCCCATACGAAGACAGGCTGAGAGAGTTGGGGCTGTTCAGCCTGGAGAAGAGAAGACTGCGTGGAGACCTCATAGCAGCCTTCCAGTATCTGAAGGGATGCTGGGGAGGGACTCTTCATTAGAGACTGTAGTGACAGGACAAGGGGTAACAGGTTAAAACTTAAACAGGGGAAGTTTAGATTGGATCTAAGGAAGATGTTCTTTACTGTAAGGGTAGTGAGGCACTGGAATGAGTTGCCCAAGGAAGTTGTGAATGCTCCATCCCTGGCAGTGTTCAAGGCCAGGTTGGACAGAGCCTTGGGTGACATGGGATGACATAGTGGGAGGTGTCTCTGCCCAAGGCAGGGGGGGTTGGAACTGTATGATCTTGGGGTCATTTCCAGTCCTAATTATTCTATGATTCTATGACTGCAACTGAAACACTGATACAAACTACCACATCCTGCAACAGTTTTTCCATTTTTTTATGTGTTCTTATCAAGAGTAATGTCTTATGGAAGGTATGCTTTAGCTGTATCTGTATTAATAGGAAAACTAAAGTAAATTTAGCAACTTCTAATATATAGGTCAGGGGGGTTAAAAATGGATCCTCTTGGCTTCAAATTATTAATCCGAGCATCCAGCTCTGACTGTTCATTAAAGCTGTTCCTTTAATGCTTGCTGTAGAAAACTTATGGTTTCACACTAGTCAACCCCAAAACATCTGCATGATCATCAAAACACAAAATGACACAATTGTAAAAACTTAAGCTATAAGGGGAATGACAAGAGTCCCAAGAGACTATGAAACACATATTATTTTATAAAGGGTTTACTTACACATTCAGTGATTTTAGGCGCATTGCCTCTATCACCATGACAGTGTCTGCTGCAATTGCAAAGTGAACCCTCATGCAGTCCATTTTCAGTATTCAAGGAAAAAATATATATGTATATAACTCATTCACTACGAACCATGTAAAACTATAATTTTAAGTTCCTTGAAATAACTTCTTGCATGACTGAACAAATTAATTTTGTTTCCCAGTGACTTCTTTTAAATTTCTGTGACACTGCTACCCAATCAATTTCTGCCTTATCCTGAAGCCAGTTTCCCCTTTCCTAATTAATCACATCTGCTTCTCATTTTTATTCAGCATGTCAACAGTCAGGCAGGAATGACTCAATTATCCAAGCTGTATTTGCAAGCCAACAAAACACAATTAATAAGAAGAGGTCACCAAACACAACCATCAGCAATGTCCACTTGGGTTATTTTTTTTTTCCAGCTACTTCTACCAATCCAGTTCCTTCAGGAAATTCAATTGACAGAATCACTGGATGCCCAACACAGGCAACAGGAGGCCAAGCAACCAAATCTAGTGTTGTTTAAAAACCCCAGAAAAAATAACTTAATTAAAAAAGCCTTTAATTAAAAAACTTAATTAAAAAATTTAGGTGTTTCTCAAACAATCATTAAAGGTACCCAAAAGATGTGAAAACTGTTCCAAGGGATCCAGGAAAAGTGACAGACTTTTATAGTGCCAATATTAATCATATACATAGACATATACATATAGTAACATACATGAAGTAAAAATAGGCATTTCAGATTTCTGTTTGATGCCAGACTCTCCAGCAAAGATGAAACAAAAGAAGCCCTAAAGCCCCAAAATAGTACAATTTTGTGGTGACTATGAATAGGTATCCCTGGTGTGCACTGGATGGCCCCCACTGCACCCTTTGATTTATTATTCCCCATATATTTGTTCACAAAGCAATAACGTTGCTTCTTTGCAAGGAAAAGCAACAGTCAGTCCTGCCAGTTTTTGTAAAATTTGTTTTACAGTAGAGTTTAACTGGGACTCTTTCAATTAAGTTTAAAAGAATCTACAGCCTAGGAAACATAATTCAAGGATAAGACCCTGAGGCCAAGTACCAATTTGTTATATAACCTAGTATCTACCTAGCAACAATGCCTTTTTTAAGGGACCATTCAGTAAAAGCATATAACAGCAACAAAAGGGGGGCAGGGGGAAAGGACGAGCCTATCATGAAGAGAAAAAGCACAAGCAACTTAAACTGTCTTTCCTGACTTACAGAAAAATCATTCCTGAGAAAAAATTCATTTAATTCCCAAGATAGACAGGATCAAAATGGAATGGATTTGAAAAAGCATGTTGTCAAATGTTGAGCAGAATGTATACACCAACCTGAAAGACATAATTTTGACAAACTTAGCAGATCACTACTTCTTGTCCAATCATATATTACTTTCCTTTCCTCAAGCAATTCCCAGTACTCTCATCTATCAGGGAACAAAGTAAAAAAGTGCAAGTTTAACCAGCACCACACACTGTAGCACAACTAAAACAGACCTAGGGAAAATAGAACAGCTTAGTCTATTCCCTGTAATTGATAAATACACCCCCGTCTCACAAACCATCAGTGTATGTATCATCATACATTGCATGCACCAACCAGCTCTTCTGTTATGCCCACCCAGACAACTCTCAGAAGGAAACAAGTTTGTCAATCAATGAACCAAAAGGGGTGCTAAAAGCTTCTGCAATTCTGGGAAATCTACTGTAGCTCAAAAGAGCCTTTGAGAGTCAGGAAGGAAAGGATTTAATAGTTTTCAGAAGAATGACATATTGGTCTGAAGCTTCTGTGAAATATTCTTGGAAGAAAAAAAAATTTCCATCACACTTCAACAAATGTAAATGTTTAAACTGTGAACTTAGTCTTCAGTTGTCTTCAAACCTGTTACCATATGTCTTTCCTTTTTTTAACATTAAAATAACACACTTGCACTCCTCAAATAACCCATCTGTTGTTTCCTACTTCTGCTACTTTAAAAGCTTGTCAGCTGCTATCCATTGCAGTTCAATTTCCAGCATAAAATTGGCAATTAATGTGTTATTTATTCTGCCTAATTACACTAATTTCAGGCTCTATACTAATCTTTACCTGTCCCAGCATTTGAAATAATGAGGGAACCCCAAAACAGCTAAGATTAGGAAAACAATATCACAAGCATTTAATTAAAAAACAACTGTCTCCCTTGACTGAGACTCTACTTCTGACTAACCATAAGGCAGAAACAGAAGCATCGTTTCAAGATTTCTTATTATTCAAAGGACCACTAAGATACAGATTCCTGTAACAAGAGAAGACAGGAATGAGTTATGGAAAGGAGTTTGTAAATAAGGCAACTCAGGTAATTGCACACATAACTATATTATGTTTATTGCAAAAGCTCAATATGAACCAATGCAACACAACCACCATTACCTTGCATCATCTTGAACACACCTTCAGACTGCAATGCACACCTCTGGGACTGCTTATACATTCAAAGTAGGCAATCAATGGATTATAATAAATAAAACTCAAGGAAAACCCAAGCAACTCTCAACTAAGTACTCTAGTAACTTATTTATTGTGCCTCCATCCTGCCTATTCTCTTCACATTCAGGGCAGCATGTCCATACTTCTGTTTGGTTGTGGTTTAAACACCCCCCTTTCTTTCTTCTTCCCCCCTCCTCCCCGCTTCCAGAGGGATGGGGAGGAGAATCAAAGGAATGTAACCCCCACGGGTTGAAATAAAAACAGCCCAGTAACTAAGGTATAACACAAATCACTACTCCTACCACCAATAATAATAATGATATGGGAAATAACAAGGGAAGAGAGTATGATACCACCCACCGAAAATGTGCCCAACCGGGAAGTGTGTGCCCTCCCAAGTAACACCCCAGTTACCTCCCTAGGCATGACGTGCTGTGGTATGGAATACCTCTTTGGCTAGTTTGGGTCAGGTGTCCTGTCCCTGCTTCCCCCCCGGCCTCCCCTCCTTCCTGGCAGAGCATGAGACTCAGAGAGTCCTTGGTCAGAATAAACATTACTGAACAACAACTAAAAACACTGGTGTTATCAGCTATGTTTCCAGGCTGAAAGTCAAAACATAAAACTGTATCAGCTACTGAGAAGGAAAAAAAATTGACTGCTACTGCTAAACCCAGGACATGTTTCAAGTGGAGAAATGGATGATCTTACCCAGTCTCTCACATAATTTGAGGGTTAGGATTCTGAGCTGCATTATCTGTGGCTTCAAATCCTGTCATGCTAGAGAAGAACTGAACTTCGCATTTCTACTACAGGGATTAATTGTCTCATGAAAGGTGGGGCAAAACTGTGTCATTTTAGAGAAATTAAAATGCAGTAGGACCTGACTGAGATTAACTATTCAGATTTTTTGGTGCTGGCACCTTACTACCTCAAAGGCACCTTACCATCTCACCAAAGCAGGGTAGTCACAATCTTTTTGGTAATATTAATCAGTTAAGTAATCTTTATTCTTGAGATCTTTTTTATTTTTCCTAGATCAAAGCACCCTCAGATTGCATGAGGCTTCATGGGTTAGCTAGCATTTAACAGTAGATTGCTTATATTGCTCTGAAAAACATAGCTAACTGGTTTATAAGTAAAGCAGTTACAACCTAGAATTTGAACCTTATAAAAGATTTGAACCAATATATTTTGATTATTTCTGGAAAACATTAGTACATATCTACTGCCCTTTTAGAGGTTTCTTATATTTTCACCAAGTTTCTCCAATACCCCTTACGGTCTCAGAGCAGATTGTTTATTTATGCTGACGATGTAACAAAGGAAGAACAATCAAATCTGTTCAAAGAAAAAGCTGTACCTTGCTGCTAACAGCACAATGTGATGTTTGCTCATTGCTTCCACTCCTTTAGATAATGATGGGACAGAATTCCTTGGCTTTGAGGAATTTCTTTCTATATACTGACCTAGAGGTGCTTAGGACAAAATCATTATCTGATTGGCCTCATTTGTTCAGCAAGTTTCTACCTTTATAGCACAGGAAGGTTTACACTCATTTAAAATAAGAAGGTATGCTTGCTGTACGCATCAAATAGTGAATATGAATTCTAGGAGTGCATCAGATTTTCAAATGTTAAAAGCTGACAGACACATATTTACTAACGGATTACAACAGAAGAGTGCTGGAAAGTATCCACCTCTCAGCATGACTCACAGTGTATTCTATTACTTCCTTGCAGCCTTTGGCATTTTACAGTAGTGTTATAAACTTCAGAAAAATTAGGTTCTTTTCAAAGAAAAGCAAACCAGAAAGAACAAACCACTGTGAATAGGAAAGGACAGCACTCAATGCAGTAATAAAATAGCAGCATAGAAAGTTACATGGATAAGAATAGCAATAAAAGAAATAAGAAATAACATAAATCACAAGCCCTATGTTTTACTTTAATGTTTTCCAAGTATACAGATCTATTATGCCGCATAGCTACCGAAGTATCATTTTGCATAAGGCTGAGGTAATGGTTTCTAATGGAAATACAGAGAATACCAAGAAAACTCTTGTACTATTTAGCTTACTGGGATTGCAACATAACTGAAAGATAAAACATAAAGATATTTGAAGTATTTACAAAAGCCGGTAATATACCATAGGCAAATAATCAAGTGTTTCAAAATATCTAAAAATTAGCAAGCCTTGGAGGAACACAAGAGGATCTTTTCCCAGTTGGCTAGGAGGTACTTTGAGACTGTATTGTTTACACAAGTTGCAGAATAAGAAAATGTAATCAACATTACATTAAGCACTTGTGTTTTGTATTTTCATATATATGCACATACACGTCACCAACCATTTCAAGAGCACCAGATATAGTTTACAGGATTGTAAACTCAAGGTTTTCTGATAAATATTTGCAAAAATAACCCACTTATGAAGAAATCTATCCAAATCTATCTTATTGACCAGATGCTTATGTCTAGCTGTCAGTATCAATTGCAGAAATCATACAAGAAATCTCAGTCATATCCTTGACTTCTCTGAGAGTTAGAAGTAACTTGAGAGTTCTAAAAACAAGACTAAAAGACTGTCTTGAGATATATAGCTATGTTTCACCTTGGATTTTTCAGCAATTTTTGCCACATCTGATGGCAGTTCCTACTGCCAAGATACTCCTCTCAAATTTCCTTATCTGTACCAGCAGGTTGTAACATAGCACACTGTATCACCATAGTGTTTGTATTACATAAGAGGACTAACAATTTAGAACCACTATTATGACTCATATAATTAATATACACATATACATTAATAGAAAGATAAGTACTTTTGAAAACAACTCAGGCAAATGTTTAACCACAAGATGCAATCATAAGTATGAAAAGGCCCTGAACTATATTTTAAAAACCCAGAAATATCTTCTGAATGCTCACAAAAGTAATTTTAAACATCTTACTGAATGATCCTACGGTCTTTTAGTACAATAGGGGGAACACTTTCAGAAATACTTCTTCTAGTTTATTATTATTCTGAGAGATAAAGCAGCTACTTCTTTGTCATTTACGTTGCCACTAAGTGGCAGAAGATGGAACAAGAACAGACAGAAGATGATAGAACATGGGGTTTTGAACTTATTTAACAATAATAGGGTATAAGATTAGGCAGCTGATACTTCAACTGCCCCAGAAACCATGACTTACTGACAGGTACCTCAGACCTGAGGACATCACAGACAGGTTTGGGAGAGGAACTGCTAGGTAGTTCTAAAATTGTGAAGCATGTGTGGAAACCTAACAAGAGCAGAGACAAGTTATACAGGTGTGGATAAACTAGGAAGTGAGAAACAGCAAGTTTCACAACAAAAGCAGTTGCACAGAACTGTCTGTGAGCCACAAAAGTTCTGAGGAGAAGCAATATCAACATTGGTCCTGGTCAGATATGTAAGGAAAAAAAGCAACAGTACTTTATATAGACAGCCAAAAAGAGGCATGAAATGTCAAGAAACAGTAAGGTAAAGAGACCATAATCTCTATTTTAAAACTAGTAATTCTTAAAGAAATCATATTTTTCTGGTATGTTGATACAATAATAATTTTGATACAGGCTGGTTAAGATTGCAATACTTCAAAAACTGTCCAAATAGGCATTTAGGATACTTGTAATACTATGGACTACAACATTAGTGACTGCTGGGAAAGCATCAGAATGGAACACTGGAAGTTAATGGAAGCTGTCCCTGAGACATTTCAGTATAAAGCAGTCCATTAGATTATCATAAGAATAGAGTTTTATAAGGAAATAAATAATTATAAAAAACATTACAAAAGCATAAATCTAAAAGTATATACTCAACAGGAAGAATAGATACAAAGAATGATTTCTTTCTTAAAAGAACATCTACCAAATGTTCTTCCCTGTTCAATTGTTTAGTTATCCATCAGCCAACTTCAGATGACTGGTTGACACATGCAGATACAGGCAAAAGAGGAGATTCTCTGTTATGATGTATTTTACAGAATAAATTCCATACAAAATGCATAGAGTTATCTGTAGGATGGGATAAATCTATCCTAGCTAATAGGAAAGTCTTATTTTTCCTTCCTTGAATACTGCATAAAACCAGAAGACAGACATTACTCTAAAGCATGCAACAGGGAGAAATTATCTAAACAAAGAATCTGTAGAAAAACCCCATGGCCTCCCTTCCAAAATCAAATCCTTAATCGCTATTTAACAAGGCTTTAATAAAAAAGCAGAATTACACTAAAATGGGCAGGGAAGAAAACTGTTAAGGAAAAAAAAAACAACTAAAACAAAACCCCAACAAAACAAAAAGAACAGAGCAATCATCAAATCCATCCCCTGTTGAAACGAATGAGATACGAATCTAAGAAAAATAAATATGGGAGAAAGCGTAGAAGGCAAACATGACATTCACTCACATAAAATTTTCTGGATATTCACTCAAGGCCATATCAATGATATTCAAAGCATCGTGATAATGTTTCTGGGCTGATAGCAAGAGTGCAAGAAGATGAAGAGAGTTGGCATCATCTCCTTGCAGCTGCAGAGCCTGACGAACATAACCCAAAGCTTCTGGTATCTGATTAAAAAAAAAAAAAGGGGGGGGGG